>VANL01000069.1:0-79336 GCA_006352455.1 Brachionus sp. 'Tiscar' | reverse complement strand
AAGATGTTTCCGAAGATTTCTCCTTTATCTCTATCTGTATTGAACCATTTTCCATCTTTAATTAACATGGGAATTTGTCTCGAACATTTCTTAGATCTAAATTTATTTATTTTTCTCCAAAATGGTTTGCTCGATAATGGGCTTTTTCCCATTTTATTAATAAACTCTTTGAAAAGGAATACTTTTTTGAGCCGCATTCATGATTTTCAATGAAATTAGTTCATTAAGTTTATCAAATATAAAATATATTATATATTTATTCCTGTAATCGTAAACGTAAAGGCAACACCAGAATGAATTTTAATGAGCTTTATGCATGGTGTATCGAGAATATAGCAATTCCTACTAACGAGAATGAGCCATTTTTAGCATCGTATCAAATCAAAGTGGATAGCGAGGATACAAGTATATATCCAGAAGACAGAGATTCAATACAAATTGAAGAGCTAAGCTTTCGTCTTTATCTGACTTCACAGCGTTTACTAGAAAACTGCAAAGATAAAAAGTTTATTCAAGCAGATTCGACCTATAAATTAATATGGAACAATTTTCCTGTTTTAATTATCGGCACAAGTGATTATGATAACGTATTTCATCCATTTGGTATATCACTAACAACTACAGAGAATGAATATGACTATCAATTTATATTCTATTCTCTGTTAATTGGATTACAATTAACTAATCAACAAGAACTAGGCTATGTTGATCTAGTAGCTGATGCAGCAGATGCTATCACTAACGGATTCAAAAATGTATTCGGAGTAAGAAAACGAGGCATGTGTTGGTTTCATGCGAAAAAGGCTATTACTACACGTATAGCAATTCTCAACGACTCCACTCTATAATCACAAATTATGCTTGATTTAGACGCATTACAACTGTGTCAATCTGATTGTCTTTTTGAGAAGGCATCGAAGCTATTCTTAAAAAAGTGGATTAACCATTCAAACATTATTTTAAATTTTTTATAATTCTTTTTTTTTAAATCAATTTAATAAATAAAAATAAGAAATACTTTAAGTAAAATTAGTTGCTGTTTTATTTAATTTAGGAGACATATTAATAAATATAAGTTAAGGGTATTGAGTAAAATAAGAGATAGAAAAATTTTAGTGATCGATTAAATACCTCCCATTAAAAATCTTAATTAAATTATTTTTTAAGTATTTAAATATTTTCAATTTACAAACTCTTACACGTTAGGGTTATAACTTATAAGTCTCAAGTCAAATCAAAGTGCGGACAAAAAAAATAATTTTTTTTTCTAATGCATACTTAATAATATTACATAAATCCGGACATTTACTTGACGAGTCTAATAAAAAATAATTTTTTCTATTAAAGTCCGAGTCAAAGACAAAATGGTGATTAATTTATTTTATTTAGTATGAAGCTTTAGAATCTAAAAATTATGTAATATTATTAATTATGTATTATAAAAAATGAATAACGTTTTCCCTTGCAAATAAGTGCCCCGCTAAATCCCTCATTATTAAAGCACAGTAACATCTGATATGCTTCATCTTTTTGTTTTTTTAAATAAACAAATCATCTAACAAAATATAGTATTTTATTTAGAATAAATTTCTATCAATTAACGCTAAAAACCCGGGGTTTTTTTCATCTTTTGTTACATCTTTTCATTGTTTTTAGTTAAATAAATTTAATCATTTTTAAATTTTTTTTTAGATCAGAAATTTAAAATAAAAAACAAAATTAATTGATTAATTTTTATTCCAAAGTATGCTTATATCCATAGAACAAAGCAAAGTGTCGAAAAAACCTATTCGGGTTTTGAATGTTAAGATTCTTTAACAAAGACACAATTACAGAGGCATTTATTTGCAAGGGTATACGAAAGTTATGAAATTATTTAACAGGAATTGATATAAATTTAATATTATAGGAAAATGTAAAAATTTTTTAGAGAGTTACTCATTTTTATGACAACATATCTAACCTAGCCATGTAAATTTTAAAATAAAAAAAATAATATTCTTGAGCTTTACAATTTTTTTAAGTAAAACTAAAAGCTAAATAAATTATTGCTTAAATCAGACGCAAAGCAAAAAGTAATCAAAGTTTTAATACACGTGAGTTTTTAGTATAAAAAAGTCAGACTTTTTATGATTAAATTATGTTTTTGAATTTCAATATTTTTTGGATTTTGTTTTCATTTATTATGAGTAATAAAGAAAAAAAATTTTTTTAACTAAGCAACTTATTTTTTTAAATCATTTTTTTTTTAACATCAATTTATTGTACAAAAAAATATTAAGTTAGCTTTATTCTTTTGATTTGACTCAAAACAAAATAGTTTATAATTACCTTTATGCATCTTTTTTCTCGACCTTTGTGATAAATTTTTTATGCGATTAGATAGCACTTATTTTTTAACATAAAAGCTTTTATTAGGTAAATTTATATATTAGGTTTAATAATAGTATAAGAGGTCCAAAGATTTAAATCGATGACAAACATAATTAATAAAAACTTTAAGACAAATTATTTTACAATAAAAAAAGGCAAAAATTATGATATTAATAATCTTGAGAAATTTAGCATAAACACTATAGTCTAAATCATGAGTTATGAGGATTACAAATTTAATTCACTAGTTTGGCTATCTAAGCAATTTTTAGAAAAAAAAAAGCGCTCTTTAAGCCAAAATTATAATAAAATTATAATCAAGCAATCTCGAAGAATAAATAATTTTTTCTCTTTCAAAGCTAGTTTACAAGATATTTGTAAAGTCGACAAAAAAGTTCTTTTTATAAATTGTTGCTAAAATTTTCAATTTACTCTAACTATATTAATTTTCTAAATCTCACAATTTTTTAAGATTCTAAAATGAATGGTAATGCAACTGCAATTATAAACAATAATGATGCCCATCATTTCAACCAAATAGAAAGACAGGTCAGTTATATTATTTAATTTTATTTGTGTTAATAAAAATCAAAAGAGAGAAAATTATGATAAAATAAAATAAAATAAAAAAGTTTTGCATTCAACTTGAAAAGCACGTTGAAAGTTTTAAATTTTCTCTAGTACTTAAAAAAAAAAGTTCAAAGTCAAACCAATATCCATATAAACCCTCGTTCTTTTTAATTTAAATATCATTTAAGCTGGAAAACTTGAACATAAACCATGCTAAAGCAAACAACGAGAGTAAGAATCTAATTGATCATTAATAATTTTGGAAAATTTATTTTTTTTAAAAATTTAAGAGTATGTTCCGCCACATTTGCGCAATTCAGAACTACAATCAACACAGCAATTTTCAAGACCACAAAATGCTTTCCAACCACCCAGAAACAACTACCAAAGAAACTTTCAAAACGGATCCCCATCTGGAGACATAAATAACAACAATGCTTTGAATGGAAAAAAAAATTTCAATTCAAACCAAAGGAGCTTTCAGGCCAATCCCAATTTTGAGAGGTTTAATATTTAGAATTTTATTTTTATAATAAAATGGAATGATGATACATTTAAATTAACGATGTGATGCTTGGGCCGATTTTGTTTGGCTTTCTCCGATGGGTTCGTGTTTTACGCACCCTTCGCGCTCTCTCTAAGCCTTGCAACTCGGTTCAAGCACACGCTAAATAATGAGTTTCTATGTCATAGTTACACTGACCATTTTTTTCATTAGAAATTTCACAATTAACTTGAAATTTTTTATTATAAATAAAAGAAAATTTTTAAATAATTTCTTTTTAAGATTCAACAATTCAGCAAATATGGGCTTTAACAAACAAAATAGTTTTAATCCAAATAATAAGTATAATCAAGGCCAGCAAAGAAATCCGAGTCAAAGATACAACAAGAAGTAATTAGACTTAAATGAATTAATAAAAAGTTAATCGATGAGGAAAATTTGATTCCGCCATACGATAGATAAATGAAGACATTTTTTGTCCGTTCTTCTATTCTGAGATTGACTTTATTTGTTTAGATTTTTTTTTAAATTTTAAAAATTTTTCTCTTAGCTTTGATAGTCAAAATATGGAAGCTGATCAAAATGGGTTTAATAGTCAGTCTGTACAATATCATGGTGGCATAATGTCTCCAGATGAACAAAATGAATATAGACAAAATGGTTACCATGGCAACGGGTCCAATAAATACAGCTCAAACGGTCAAAGATCCTTTCAAAAACACTTTACGCAGAATGGTCAAGATTCAAATGGAAATTTGGGCGCCTCTTTGAATGAATGGGGTCGACCGTTGGAACGCGATCCAGAAGTTGAAAAGTAAGAATAGATTTTTTTTGTCTGATTTTTTAAATCGCAGGTTTTGAGTTTTGATTGATTAAAATAATCAGTATTCAATCGAAAATTTAACACTGCCAGATTGTTTCGACGACTTACCCTGTATGATTGCTTTAAAATCGGTCAAACAGAAGAAGAATCGAAACATTTAAAAAAATTCAAACTTTAAATTTTATCAAAAATTTTATAATTTTTTGTTTTCTAAAGGGAACTGTTTGGTTCAAATCAATCGAATGGTATTAACTTTGACTCATATGACGATATACCTGTTGAAGTAACAGGAGACAGTTTACCAAAGGCAATTAATACGGTGAGTAGCTTTTTTTTTCTTTTTTTTTTTTTTTATTAATGTAAAAATGAGATGAGAATTTATGATGAAAGGAGTTGAATAAAGCGCATTCACTTTGATCATTCGAAATGAAAATATTGCTCCGATCCCACTGAAATTCTTAATTTTAATTCTAAAAACCCAACACAAAAATAATTTTTTTTTTTTTAGTTTGAAGAGCTTAATTTTCACGAAATTATTCAAGACAACATAAAGTTGACCAATTATTTAAAGCCTACTCCAGTGCAAAAGAACGCAATGCCAATTATTTCAAGTCGACGGGACTTAATGGCCTGTGCTCAAACTGGTAAGTGCTCGTCTTAATAAATCAATCAATTTGGATTTTAATGATGATCTGCTAGTTATCCCTGTCTTAGCAAAAGTGCTGACAAATAATTCCTCGTTTCTGAAAAAAATCCATTTTAAAAATAAGATATGATGACTCGCTATTTGTCTTAGTCTATGCTGCTGAGACATCAGACACTTGACCTGATCTACTAGTCAATCATTATTATTTCTAATTGGTGTTAGAAAAAATTGTTTTTCTAATTTTTTTTATTTTACAGGTTCAGGAAAAACTGCTGCATTCTTAGTGCCTATACTGAATTTAATATTCCAATCAGGAAACGATCAAAATTGTGTTTATATCAATAAAAGAAAAAAATTGCTTCCATTAGCCTTGGTCTTGGCGCCGACCAGAGAACTTGCATTGCAGATTTACGACGAAGCAAAAAAAGTAAGTGCAAAACAAACTTAACATAAATGTTTGTTATCTATGATGAAAATTTGATTCCGCCATACGAATTTTCAAATAATGAAGACACTATTCTTCCGTTCTTTTTGACTGAGATAACATTTTAATTAAGAATTTTACTTAGCTTGTATGATGATTTGTAGTTATCCCTGTCTTAGCAAAAGTGCTGACAAATAATTCCTCGTTTCTGAAATCAAGCTATTCTTTTTTTTATTTATTTTATTTTCAAAATTAAGAGTCTTTAGTGATGAAAAAGTTAAGTCAGACAAATTTATTAGAAGAAAAATATAATGATGACTTATTCTACACCCCTGATAAAGACTCAATTAAACTTAAATTTTAATTTTTTTAATAATTTTATTTTAAAAGTTTTCATACAGATCCAGAGTGCGTCCATGTGTGGTTTATGGCGGCTCGGACATCAAAGCTCAAATGAGAGACTTGGACCTTGGTTGTCACATATTAGTTGCCACACCTGGTCGTCTAAATGATTTACACGATCGTGGCAAAGTCGGATTGGAAAAAATTCGCTACTTAATTCTAGACGAGGCTGATCGCATGCTCGATATGGGCTTTGAACCACAAATAAGAGACATTGTCGAAAATAGAGACATGCCCAGAACTGGTTTTAGACAAACAATGATGTTTTCAGCCACTTTTCCAAAAGAAATTCAGCATTTGGCTCGTGATTTTTTGAAAAATTACATCTTCTTGGCTGTTGGCAGAGTTGGCAGTACTTCAGTGATGATCACTCAGAAATTAATTTGGGTCGAAGAAAACGAAAAAAGACTATTTTTGCTTGATTTGCTTAGAACAGATCCGAGTGCGTTAACACTGGTTTTTGTTGAGACAAAACGCGGTGCCGACGACCTAGAACGTTATCTGATTAACGAAAACTATCCAGCAATTAGCATACATGGAGACAAAAGTCAAAATGAGCGAGAAGAGGCATTAAGAGCATTTAGAAACGCTAAAAAGCCAATATTGGTTGCAACAGCAGTTGCGGCTAGAGGCTTGGATATTTCAAATGTAAAATTTGTGGTCAACTTCGATCTTCCCACAGATATTGATGAATACGTGCATAGGATTGGTCGTACCGGAAGAGCCGGTAATGCTGGAGAGGCCATTTCATTTTTTAATGAGAAAAACAAAAATATTGCAAAAGATCTGCACGATATTCTTAAAGAAACTCAACAAGATATACCTGATTTCTTGACCAAAATGGTCGATGACATTAGACAGGCATCAAGCAAGAACAAATACGGAAAATCAAATCAAGGCATGAGTAGATTTAACAATCAATTCGGAAGCAGAGATTACAGACAAAAGTATCAGCATCAACAGAAGAATGGCTATCAGAACGGCTTTCAAAATCAAAATCATTTTTACAACGTGAACGCAACTCCTTTTGCACCACAACAAGCCTATCAAAACATGCCTTTTAATAGCTATTATACTCAGCCTAATCAAGCATATGGACAGCCCAAGTTGGACTGGTTCGATCAAGAATAAACAACACTGCAACGTCAACAACAGCTTTTATTTAATCAGCAGCAACTAAATATTAAAAAAAAATCCCAAAAAAATCCAACAGCCGTAAACTTTCAAGCCTAAGAATTGGATGAATATTCAACAAAGCCTAAAATATTTAAACACAATTGGTTCGAATAATCTTAAATTAAAATTAATGTCAATAATTGAAATATTATTTTTTTGAGAAAAATGTTGAATTATGTCTTAAATTCTTATGATTTTGTTTATGGCAACTTTTTTCATTTTTTTTTTTTTTGTATTATTTTGTACTAACAAAAAAGTTATTTTTAAAAAAAATAAGGACACACTTAATGCTGCTAGGATTCAAAAGTTGTTGGGTCAGAGCTGCCGTCCTTTGCTATTTCAAATCTCAGGAACTTTTTTTTGTCTATTTCAATTGCCAAAATGTTACTAGTTCTTGTAAATAGGATTTGTTCCATTCACACGGCCGAAGTGTGTCTAATTTAATTTAAGTTTATTTTTTTTTAAAAAAAGCTTTTTTGTTTTTAAAAATGTCTTTTTTTTTCTTCTTTTTTTTTTGTTATTTGGTTATTTGAAAGATACTAATTGTGTCAAAACAGTTGGAATCGGCCAAAACCTGAAATGACCGTAAAAAATGCATATTTTTAGTCTTAATTCTCATTTTTTATAAGTATTTAAATTTTGTGATTTTTAGACAATTTTGGATTTAAATTCGACCTGAAACTTCCTAGTCTATCATTTTTTTTTTATTGTAAAAATAATATGTAATTTTCCTGGGGGGTTTGTTAAGCTGTAAAATAAATTGTCTAGTAAATTTGTAAATACGAAATAGTATAAAAAATGAGAGGACTTATCACCGGACTTAAATAAGCTTCCAATATTTTGTTTGAACAATTTCTTGCTAAGCGTGTTACTACAAATATGTGTATTTATACGGTGTTAAAACTTATTATTTATAGATTATTATATTTTTTAAAATTCATTTTTAAAACATATAAAAATTAAATTCTAGATTTTTTTTTCATTTGTCGTATCATTAATGTAAAATGTTGCTGTTGTTGATGTATTTATCTAAAAATTTAACTATTGAATAAAATTTTCTAAAAAAAAAATTCTTCAATCTCTGAAATCCTGGACATTATAATCTTATTCTAAAATTTTTGTAAGAAAATTCCAACCAAGTAAATGTAATTAGGTGTAATAGTCAGACTCATTTATGAATTTGAAAAAATTCTAAAGTTTCATACTTTCGAAACAATTTTTACAGTATTTTTAATATTAAACATATAAACTATTTAATCTTTTTAATATTTTACTTAATTTAATACTAATTATAAATAGAATAATTTTAATCTTATATTCATCATATCTTTAGATGATTTTCCTCTTAAATTTTGTATTAAACCTCAAAAAAAATAATTATTTTCTTTCTTTAAATATATTTAAAAAAGAATATTTTTTTAATGATATTTAACATTAATTAAGAAAATTAGATGGCAAATTGAAGTTTATGATCAAATTAAAATGATGATGTTCGAAATATTTCATTTAAAGAAGTTTTTAAGTTATTTTAGAATTTAAATTTTTTTGCAGAAACACATTTTCAAAGTTAACATTCAATGTTAAGCTTATTATTTTATAACTGCACATTTTGCAAAAAATTTCTGCATGCAGAATAATACACTACACTAAGATATGGTTTAGCATAGTTTGCTAACCAAGATAATATGTTTTTGCATAAAATTTCATCATTTCAAACTCTCTTAAAAAATTTTTAATAAGATAAATTTTGAGCATGAACATAAAAATTTTGATTAGAAACTTCAATTTGCCAATTAAATCACTATGAATCAAGTTGTATTTAATGTTAGACTTAATATGATCGAAAGATTTTCAAATATGAAAATAAAATTTTTCGCAGAAAAAAAATAATTATGATTACTTTTATTTTTAATTTTAATTTATTAAATATTTAATTTAAAAAAGATAACAATTTTCCCTTTTCTATCCAAGCGAATAATGGGGAAACGCTTATTTCCTTTTCCAATAACTGTTTGACCAATGGATCCGATCTGAAACAAAGATTGCTGCATTAAGTTGATCATCTACACCGAAATTATTGCCCAGTCGAAACTGATTTCCCATTTTTTTGATGAAAGAGTTTTAAAACATGCGCCCCGTATAAAAAAAATTTATTTAATTTATTATTCATTAAAAAAAATTTCTTTAGAATCCTTTAGAAATAATAAAAATATAATAATAATAATAAAGAAAGAATAAAAAAAATAAAAAATTTTATTATTTTTTAATTTTTTTTAAATATTACTAAAATATATCGAAAAATTTTGATCTTTAGGGATAAAAAGCTAAAAAAAAATTATTTTTAAATGCTCAAATGATTGCCTTTATTTTTAAAAACAAAATTTGATCAACTTTTGAAAAGTTTTTTGATACTCTTCGTTGAAAATTAAGTATTTCTATAATTTTGGACTGAAAATTTTTCCTCATATGTACGATTGATTCGTAAGCTTTTTTTTTTATTTTACTGAGTACCGTGTTTGGCGGCCACTAGACCGCCAAAAATTGATGTGAAAACAAATTTTTAAAAAATTTTAAATATAAAAATTTGATAGAGAAAAGAAGAATTTTGTATAAGAAAAATCATTTATTTTTAGAGAAAAAAAAATTTTTTCTTTACGGCCAAGATCATTTTTTGGCGATCTAGTGATCACACGGTACCCAACACTAATAAAAATATTTTTTTCCACTCTCAACTTTGGTTGAGATATATTTATTTATTTAATTAAATACAATTTAGAGAGAACACTTCCTCTTGGCAGCTCCGAACGGCGTAATGTCTTCTTTCTGGTTGAGATATAGTTTAATATTAAACTTATGCCTGAAAAAAATGAAGCTTCTTATTTGTTCTAGATTAATTTTGTAGTTTTTATTTATTCTTTAATTAAAATTAAACCAATTATCCATTTTTTTCTAATCATAACCAGGTAACATTTAAAATTTATTTAATTTTTCAGAAATCACAATAGCAATATACCATTAATCAGGATTCTTTTTGATTACTCCTACTGATTTTTGCATAAAATGCATTCCAAATTATTTATTAAAATCAATTCCAGGCATTTTCGAGTATGAGTGAAATATGAATGCGTATGACAAAATTTTAAAATTTTACATTTTTTGTTCATCTTTTTTATGCAAGAAGACTGAAAAAAAAATAAAAATAAATTTTTGTCTTAAAAATTCTATTAATAAATTTTAAAAGTTACAATATGCTTATTTCACATTTTAATAAGTTTGTTTTTACTTATAGTTTTAACCAGACTTGCGCAAAAGTCAAAAAAAATTATTTTCAAAGTCAATTAATTTGATCTGACTTGAATATTTTTTAAACAAAAATTAATTTCAAAGTAATCAAATTTTAAAAAATACAAAAGAATAAACAGAAAAAAAATTCATTATTTAAAATTTTATTTTTAGGTCTAATTAGAAAATAAAAAAGAATATAATATATAAGATAAATCTAATACAAAAAATAAATCTAACTCTTTAGAACTAATTAGAATTTATTCATTATTCTAATATGATAAAATTCAATAAAAGATTTTTTAAAAATACGGAATATATCTCAATGAAGAATAAATAGAATAAATTTTAAAATAAAATCTTAAAAATATTTCCCTTCTAAACTGAAAGATATATGTTTAATAACATGTTGAATTTTAGGTTTGAACTGCTCATAATTTCAACCAACACTAAAACTTATTTGTTCTAAATTTTTTAGTTCTATTTTAAACATTAGAATAAATTAAACTATTTTGGAAATATTGAATAAAATAATATATATTTTTATTTTATTCAAATGTATAAAAGCTTGGCAAAATATTTAGCTTAAATTTTAAAAACTGTATGAATTAAAAAAAAAACAGCCAAAAAGATTAATTTTTTTAAAAGTATGCAAAAAATTGAGTTGTTAAATTGTAAAAATATAATCTAAAATAGAAAAATAATTAAAATTTTATAAGTAAAATCAGAATAATTTTTCTCCGATTTTGCTTGTTCTATAATTTTTAATTAATTTTCTAATTTAATATTAATTATTCAATTACTTGTACTTATTAAACAATTAATTTTTCTTAATATTAAAGATTTAGTGATTTCTTAACTAAATAAATTATACTCAATATTTGGTTTTCAGCCATTTGGTCGAAAAAATTTAAATTTACCTTTTTTCACAAATAAAATCTAGAAAAATTTTAACTATATAAAAAAATGATTTTTTTTTCATAAATCATTTTGTCTTGTTATTAAATTGAAATCAATAGAGCATTTTAAATAATATCTGACAATTATTTTCCATAGTGATTTTAGGCTTTAATAATGATAAATGTGGTAGAGTGATTTCATTTAAAAAATAATTTAGCTTTAGAAGATATTATTATAATTTTCATAAAATGTATTTAAATGAAAAAAATAACACGAAACGATAAATATTTTTCTTGTTCAACTTTATTTTATCATAAGCAAAAGTCATCCGTAAGTAAGTAAAAATATTAAATTTTTGTTTAATGTTAAAATTTTTTTGGATTTTTATTCTAAATCTTAATATTATGGTTTTAAATTAAAATACTTTATTCTTGAAACAAAAAAAAATGTTTTTAATTAAGAGTTTTTTTATATTTTAAAAAATAATTAGATAGAATAATTTATTTTATTTTTCTCATTCTATTTTTTTTTAAATAATGAAAAGAATTGAATTCTAAATTTATTCAATTGATTTTTTAGAAGAAACAACTTGAGGATATTATCATAAATATGGTATTATAACTTTTCAATTATTTTTCAAATACGAAAAATTCTAATAATTTTTTAATTACCTGAATAGATAAACTAAAATTTAATTTTTTTAATCTTATTTTGCAAGTTACCCAATTTTTTATAAAAGAAATTATGTAAACTGTATAGAATAACAAAAAGACTAGGTAAATTTATTTCCGGAAAAATCGATAGATATGATTTTATAAATATGTCGATATGCATAAATAGCTGTGTTTATGATAGGGTTTTGAGCTTTAACAATTGCTAAAAGATTTTTTTTTTCAACTTTCTTTTTATAACGAATATTCTTCTTCCAAAAATACTTTAAGATTTTTTTCAAATAGTCAAGTACACATGATTTTGAATTAGCAAAATTATTTGCATCAATTAAATTGGTTATTATGTGTTTAAATAGGGAATTATTCATTTAGAAAAAGAAAAAAAATTTAATTGGAATTTGATTTACATTGATGAAAATCAAATTATGTAATTAAATAAGCATTAAGTAACAATAATTTTTGAATGAGATTTATTCAAAATTTTAAAGTCAAATAAAGAAACATTATTTTAAGTTTTTTATGTTTCGCTTTAAATTAAATTAAACGCCAACTATGGTGCTTTTAAATATTCAGTTTAAATGGTTACACTTACATGAATAATTCTTGGAAAAATTATGCTTTAATAGGAAATATTTCAGATTCCGAAATTTTAATTTTCTTTGAAGAAAATTATTTTTGATCTAATAGATCTAAAATATTAGTAATATGAACGACTAGCTTATATGCAAAATTTAAGTCGCTTTTTTATTTTTTCTTTTAGAATAGATTTTATTTAGATATTTTTAGGCTTATATTATCCGACATCTGAGAATTGTATATCTTTGAAATTAATTAATTATTATTAGTCAATTTTTTTTTAAAAATAAAAATGCACAATTTTAAAATTTGTTCAAAAAATAAGCTTTTTTTAACTAAGCTAATGCACCCATGGTTGAACACGTGAACAAGCATCTCATCACATGTTATTATTCTTTCTGAAAAAGAATGATAGCTCAAACAAACTTGATAATATAATGCTTTCATTAAAATATATCAGTATTACGTAAACAAACGTTTCCCTAATAAGGTTTATCGTTATATTTTACTTTTTCAGATAATTTAAATTAGAATTGTATCTGTTTTTTTTTTCCAGAATACTGATTAAGGGAATTTTTTTAGAAATTTTCTTTGCTTTCTGTCAAAAGAATTTTTCAAAGGTTTTTTTACTTTTAGATTTTAAAATAAAAAAAATTTTAAAATAAAAAAAGGAGTATTGTGACCAATGCAAGTCAAATATTCATAAATACGATGATTTTATTAATAGGTAAAAACAAGGATATTGATTTTAATAAAGCTGGAGAAAGTATAAAAATTAATGAAATTATGAAAAATAGTAGCTTGGTAGGTAAAGACTACCCATAGAATATTTATTGTACGATATTATTTTGAAATAAATTTTATGAATATATTTTTAATATTTGACCATGATCATTAAAATTTGATTAAATAAATAAATTTGCAGTAAAGCAGTGTGAGTTTCAAATTTAACAAAAAATTTAGAAAACTATATTTGCTTATTTTAAATATGAATTTTTTAGTCAAAATTAATTAATTGCTTATTAGCAAAAATTATATTAATTTTTGAATAAATCAAATTATTTTAAGTTTAGTCTAAAAAAAGCTTTTTAATTAGATCTTTTTTTATTTAAAAAAATTTAAAAATAATCAAAATATAAAATTTTAATTTTAAATGAATCACTATATAATGTAAAATCTAAAAAGAATTTGATTCTTAGCCGATGAAAATAAAAGAGTCGTTTATTCATTTTTAAAATTGAAAAATTGAACACTTTTTAAAAAATTTAGAGTAATAGAAAAAAATTAGCTATCCTTGCTTAGAATTCAAAACGATTAAATTAAATTTGTGATAAGGGTTTTTGATCTATGTCTAAAAGTACATTTTATACGCATTTTTTTTTTATCTCATAGTATACATTTTCATAAAAAATAAAAAAAACATATTTATAATCTATTTGTTATATATATTTTATTTTTTTCTATTTTGGTTTGATAATTTCAACAATGAATGTTGAAATGTTTAGCTCTTTTATGTTTATTTTTATCATAATTTGTGTATGTAGAACTGGTAAAAATTTTGTTTAAATTAAAAATTAAGCCATTTTTTTCATTTAGTTAAGTTAAAAATTTATATTTCATTTTATAATTTTTGAGAATGAATTAATTATTTTTATTTAGTTTATTTTTCTAAGAACTTCTGTCCATTCGAGAGAACCAGTTTAATTTGTTTGGAATCGTAATTCTTCATAACTATTTTTTTTATTATAAATTATTTAAATTTTAGATTAAGAGGTTGAAAAAAAAAACAAATTGAGATATTTTATCATTAATTTAAAATTATGAAATAAATTATATAGAAAAAATAATTTTTTTTAAATTGAAGTCTAAATTTTTATTTAAATCAATGGGAGATAAAATTTAGTTATATCAGGTTTAAGTATTGTTTTTTTTTTCAATAAATAAAAATGTTTAAAATGACATGATCGCCTCAATTCATTTTAAAAAAGATTTTTCGTATTTTATGATCAAAATTAACAGGGTTTTTTATTTTTTAAATTGAATCTCTTCTGTTTTTTAAAAAATATATTTTGCTATTTTACTAAAATAAATGTAAGAATATATGTTTTTTTGGTAAGCTTTTAATTTTTAATTTAATTGTCAATAATAAAAATATTAAGACTCAAACAACGGAGGAGGAGTTTTTCGACGCTTTATACTATATCTCTTATTTGTATTTGGTTAAATAAATGTAATCCTTTTTTTAATTTTTTTTTTGAAATATCTAAAATAAATATTAAAATTAATTTATTTTTATTGCAAAATATGCTTTTTTTCATGGAATACAAATTAAAAAGAAGGTTAACACTAAGGGTCCAAAAACCCCTCCAGGTTTTGAGTGTTAAAGTTGGATAATTTCACTAATGATATTTTACACTATTTCCAGCAACACCTTTTGTTTAATTAAAAAAAAGCCTTTTTAGGTTAGAAAATTAATTTTTTTTCAATTTAATTTAATTTTTAAAATAAAGACAAAAATTAAAGATAAAACTAAAGATTTGCAAATTTTTATAGGTGAAATAAAACAAAATTTTTAATTTAATAATTTGTCAGTCTTTTGATAAAATTAATTAAAAATTTAATATTTAATTTTATATTTTGTACTTAATTAGGTATTTTGTTATTGCGCCTCTAAATTTAGAAAAAAATTTGGATTCTGTTAAAGATATTTTATTAGTCGGCAACAATTGAGATCTAATAGTTTAGATATATTGAAATATAGTAATTTTTTAATAAAATTAAGAATTTATAATCTTCTAGAAGACGTTGAATAAGCAGATTAAAAAATGCTAATAAAATATTATTTTTAAAGATTATTGTGAAATTTTGTGAAATTAAATTAAATTTATTTTTATTTTGCGATTGGCAATTTTAAGTTTTTAGAGCACTTTGTTTAAGAGTAAAACGTTAAGTAATTAAACTGCGAATAAAATATTTTCTGATAAAAACGTTTGAAAAATAAATTAGAAATTAGATTTTTTAATTTCCTTTTTAATTAGATTAATTATTGTGATATTAAAAAAATTAAAAAAGAAACAAAATTCCAACTATAACCTTAATTTATTTAACTTTTGTTAAAGCATGTATTAAATATCCTGATTTAAAACAACTAGAAGCAGCTTGATTTTTTTAAGAATTTTTCTTTTATAAAAGAAAATTATTTTGCTCTAAATAAGCTCTCTAAAGTAAGCTCTAATACTGTAAATTATCAATTAAATTCATTTAAATATTTATTTTTTATAATTGTCTTAATAAAGGCTCTAAAGTTTATGGTAAATTCTTATGACTTTTGAACGACTCAGATTATTCATTAGTTTTTATTAACTCAGTCAATTAAATAGAGTTGTTATTGTAAAAATGAGTAAAAAATCGCATTGAATTAAAAAGAGCATTTTTTCAAGAATAAGTGAAGATTGTTTAATTTTAAAGTTAAAACTTTTATTTGAATTTTTTTCTAAATATTTTGAGAAAAAAATAAAATAATAGTTTTGGCTTAGTTATTTTTGCTCAAGCATCTACTGAACGAAATATTTATTATTATGAGACTAAGCTCTGAAAAAAATAAAAAATTTGGTGTTTGTTTGACTAAGAATCTTTTTATTTTTCTATTCAAAAAAAAATTTAGTGAGAAAAAATTTTTTTGGCTAAAAATTTTAAAAAAGCGATTTGGTTAATTTCAATAAAAAAAAAAAGAAACTATTCAATTTCATTTTGATTTAGAAATAAGCTGGCTCTTTTCAATGAGAAAAAATAAAAAAAAATAAATAATCTCAATTTTCTCATAATGCATTCTAAATGATCTTTTCATCATTTCAAAAAATAAAAGAAAAAATAAAACAAGTATATGCTTGTATAATTAAGAATTTAATTATGTAATGGCAGGGAAAACTCAAAACTTTTAGGTAAAAATTTTTTATTTAAATAGAAGAAAATTTCGCTTTTGACAATATAAACAATTTTTATTTTTGACATTTTTTAACCACGCCTAAATTTGTGAATAAGACAAGATTTGAGTCGATCACCATCGAGTCATAATTAGGAAAAATTATTTCAAAAATTTTTTCTCCTCTTAGAAAAAGTTTGTTTTTAATAATTTATTAAAAAATCGAATTCTTTCATTTTTCTTTACACACGCAAGACACACATACACACTGACTAATTCACGCAGTTAAAATTCAATTCATAATTGCCGAGGTCGAATAAATACATACGAATTGGAAAAAATTCGAATGTAAAAGATCAAGTGAGAAAAAGGGGAGAGTGAGAGAGAGAGAGAAAGAGAATAAAATTTATTTTTAGCATACTTGAACGTGAATTAGTCAACTCACATTCATAGCAATGATCTAAATTTCTTAATTTACGCTTCTCTAATTCTGTTTGAAAATTAAAAAAAAAAATAATTTAGAAAATTTAATGAACTTGTCAGAATAGTAATAGCGAAAAACTTTGTGTGTTCAGCCAAATTCTAAAAAGAAAAAAATGAGTTTAAACAATCACAAAAAAGGCAACAAGACCCGCAAGTGGATAAAATGCTTTTGCAATGACGAAATAATATGCGGCACTAGCTCGAACAACAGCATTGAATTAGAGGACTCCATATCGGACCGAGACTACATAAACAAATTTTTGTCGAATCGCAGCGATCTCAAAATGCAAACATGCTACACGGACACGGTGTGCTTGACGAAAAAAATCCAGTACGGATCGGGCAAAGTGTTCATGAAGTACTCGTGCGACTATTCGCCAGCGAACGCTATACGCAACGAGGTGCTCGAGTTTCGCGATTGCAAAATCAACACGGCCAACATCGAGGATCGAAACCAGGTGATGAGAAACAAGGCGGAGTTTTGCTGCGACGAGCGCTTCTACTGTAACATCGAGCTGGAGCCGAGAGTGTCCAGCTTAGGCCTAGCGCCGCCGTCGAGCTCTCAATCAAACCAGCACACCGAGCCGTTTCTCAGTATGACCAATCTCATACTGTCGTGTTTTTCGGTGCTCGTCTTTTTAATATGCCTGTTTTTGTTCATATTCTATTTGTACAAAAAATTTCGCATCGAGTCGGCCAAAAGCAAATTTATCAAATCTCAAATATACAGAAATTCTGTTAATACAGAAAATACATCTCCATCGGCCGGCTCGCCATCCAATCAGGCCAAGGCAAACAAGCCGCTTTTGTCGCCGTACTCGTCGTCCCAATCGACCACGTCCACCGCCAACACGTCCATACACAGCAAAGAAAACAGCGTCAACTTGCTCAAGAGCAATTTGTACGCGGACAAACAAGCGGACGCGTACGAACCATTTTTGGCCAGTGCGATTAAGATAAGCTCGCCAATATCGACGCCATCGTCGGCCATGTGTCACACGATGAGCATTGAAACGGCCCAGTCGCCGTCCGAACTCGAATGGTCCGGCTCGGGCTCTGGCGCCGGCTTTCCACAGTGCGTTCAGCGCACAATAGCTAGACAAATAAGACTCATTTATCCGTGCATTGGCAAAGGCCGTTTTGGCGAAGTGTACAAAGGCGAATGGCGCGGCGAATATGTCGCTGTTAAAACATTTAATTCGGCTGACGAAAAATCATGGGAAAATGAATGCAGCATTTATAATACAAGCGGATTTAGACACGAGAATATACTTGGCTTCATAGCAGCGGACAACATAGACCGAGGTTTGTACACCGAGCTTTGGCTCATAACCGAGTATCACGAGAAGGGCTCTTTGTTCGACTATTTGACTCAGAATCCGATTAGCCCGCAGCTAGCACTAAAAATGGCCTTGTCGATTGTAAACGGTCTCGTTCACTTGCACATGCCCATTGAGAGTTGCAATGGCAAGCCGGCGCTGGCACATTGCGACCTCAAGTCAAAGAACATACTGGTCAAGTCCGATTTGAGCTGTTGCATTAGTGATCTTGGCCTAGCATTAAGTGGCGATAAGGACGGAAAAATAGTCCAACAAGGCAGCATACGCACTGGCACTAAGCGATACATGGCACCCGAAATACTCAACAAGCAAATCGACTCGCGCTATCTCGAAAATTTTCAAAAAGCCGAAATTTACTCGCTTGCTTTGGTCTTTTGGGAATTGCTTAGAAGTTGTAAGTTCGAGGACGACAACACAAAAGCCGTTTATTCGTTCGAGTACAAAATGCCCTATTTTGAGTACATTCAGGGCGATCCCGATGAAGTGCTCATGTGCAAGATTGTATGCGAGCAAAAGATTAGACCTAGTGTGTGCACTCAATGGAAACAGAACAAAGTAATGAACAGTTTGTTGCGTTTGGCCGAAGAGCTATGGGTCGAGAATCCGAATGAAAGACTTAATGCGCTTAGACTCAAAAAATCGCTCACAAAAATACGCACCAATTTAATCGAGCGAAACACTTTGCCGATCATATTGGCATAGTGATGTATTTTGTTTTCGTACTGCTGCTTATATATTAATATTAGGCCCATAATCACCGTTTATTTTTAGTAATTTGTTATGTGTGTTCAGAAGCTATTTTTGTTTTTGTAATTGTTGGATGAATAGGCCTAGTCGCGTTTTGCATTTATGCTAAATGATTTATGGCGAGTGTTGTGCTATGTGTAAAGCTTACTGAAGAGCTCAATTTAAATCTAATTAAAAATTGTTTTCCTTAATTTTTATTTCATTAAGATTTGTTTTTTTTTTTTTGTTTTTTTTTTCTTTTTGACTTTTTTTTTCTATATCTTTTTAATTTTATTAATTTAAGTAAATGTAAAATTTTTGTTTTATGTTCAAGTTAAAAAAAAAAACAAAGTAAATTATCTTCTAATATATATTAGGGAAAAGTAAAGAAACAAGCAAAAACAAGCCAACAACAAAAAAAAAAACTTATCTAAAACTGTATAATTTAATTCTAACTAAAGCAAATAAAATTTGATCTTAAAGTCACTTATTGTGTTTATTTTTATGATGAAAATTTTTAATTTTTAAATTTAATAAATAGTTTTCAATTTAATTCAATTTTGATTAATCAAATAGAAGCGACTCTTTTTTGTCTCAAATATAATGATGATGATCAGTAAATTACTTTATACAAGTCTTATAAAGCCTCATTTAGATTAAGCAATTCCAGTTTGGTAGCCCGTATAGCCGAGAGGTTTGCGTGTTAGTCATTCAAGCAGAGGAGAGAATATCTTATGAATGTCTCTGTAGTACGGGGCGCATGTTTTGAAGCCCCTTTCATTAAAAAATGGGGGACCTGTTTGAACTGGGGATTTTAATAATATACGGCTTAGATGATCAACTCGATGCAGTCACTTCTGTGTCAGATCGGAGCCTTCGCTCAAAAAGGTACTTAGAAAGGAAAAAAAAGGCTCCCCCCTATGCTCCACAAGGAGCGAACAAGGTATAAAATAAATTCCAGTATGGTGCCCATATAAACATAAAGATAAAAAATTTCTAGAAAACGTACAACGAAGACCTACTCTTTTCAAAGGCTCAAGGCTCTAAATCTAACCAATTTAACTGCTTAACAATTTAATTCAAATATTTAAAGTAATAAAAAACAAAGATCACATCAGTTGGCAATCTCCACTAGCCTTTTCAAGCAGAAGTGCAAGAGACCATCCATACAAAACTAAAAAAGAAATAATCAAGAATTTTGCCCAACGATACAACTTCTTTACGAATCATGTTGTCAATTGTTGGAATATGTTGGGAGGGGATGCAGTCTCTGCTCAATCAAGCGATTAATTTTAAAGCAAAAATATACAAATACTTTCAAAATATATCTCTCACATAATCTATTATCGATTTTACGTATTTGAGTTGCAATTTACTAAATGCGAAAAAATTTTTGTCAATTTAAAAAATTTATTTTCTCATAAAAGCTAGTGCATCATAAAAATTCACCGTACTTAGATTTGAAAATTTGAGAAAACAAATACCAAAAGTTAAAAGTTAAAACGGCTTTAACGATTCTAACTAAGGGCTTTTATCAAGAATTTAACAATTCAAAAAAAAAAATGGAACGCTATTTCTACTGTATATTTTTATGCTATAAATATGTAGGAAATTTAATTTTTAATAGAATTAACTAAACGGTTTTTTTATTTTTATGCTTAAAAAAAAGTTTTTCAATTTTTTCAATTATTAATAAAATCAAGTCACAAATTTTTAAAATAAAATAATTGTTTTTCTGTTTTTTCTTTAGATGTAACTTATTGCTCTGGATAAAAAAAATTATTTTAAAAATCTCAAGTTTAAATGCTGCATTACTAGTGTAGTTAAAATGTAGATTTCCAAGTTTTAAAACTTGTCCGGAACATGCAGTATAATTTAAAAATGCTTGAACATTGATGGGCTAGATGGTGTTTAATGCATGCACCAAATCTTCTATCGAACCATGTTTTTATTTTCAATTATTGAGACGACTTTGAGTTAAGAATAGAAAATCAAGGAAATTTAGAGTCTTGACAAGCTTTTGCCAAATAGAAATTTATTTTTAATATCAGAAAATAAATTCTTAGAAATTTTATGTAGAAAATAATATTAGAATTGATTGGATACTTAGTATACAAAATTTTTAATTAATAAATCTAAAAATTTGTTTATTAAAATTTTTTTTCTCTAATAAAAGCATCACAGCGAGAACATAAGAAAATAAATTAAAATTTTAAAAAAAAATAAAAAAAAAATATAATTATATCTAATAAATGGCTATTCATTCTCACCTAAAACCTTCTGAATTTGTTACTATGATTAAATGTTAAAAAATAAAGTTGGATTTTTGAAAATCTGATTAAGTGTCCTTTAGATATAGAGCATTGAAAAGGAGTCAAATTGACACTGAAAATTTCAGTGCTAACTATTTTTGTGACTATTCCTATTTCCTATTATTTCCATAGAAAATTCGAAAAAAAATTAACAAAATTTGAAAAATTTATTTAAAATTTGGTAGAGTCTTTGTATAAAATCCTCTTTGCAGTGCATTTTGAGCTAGAACATTTGAAAGGCAAATTAGTCAAATAGATAGTCTTTTAAAAGTTAAAAAATTAAATAAGTTGTTCACAAATGAAAGCCAAAAAAACTACCTTAGTTTGATCACTTCATGAATTTTCCAAAATATTTATATTTAAATTTTAAAGAATTTTGAAAATTTTTTTAAAAATTATAATTCTCTTTCATTCCGACTTGATTTTAAAAGCAAGTGATTCTTCTTGAAGCTCACTTTTGCAAAATATTTGAAAATAATAAAATATATTCAATATATTTTAAGTTTTTTAAATCAACGGATTTTCTTTATAAATTTTAAATTCTAAAAATTGAAATAGAAATGAGTTAAAAGAAATTTTATTTTTTCTTTAGATTTTATTTTTTATTCAGCTTTGAATCATTTCAACTCGATCTTAAATGAAAATCTTTTTTTACAATAAAAATTACATAATGAAAATGAATAATTACATAAATAGTAAGCATTCCTGAAATCTAATTTAAGCAATTCTTTTCTTTAATAGAAAAATTATATTCAGACTAGTCACGCACTAAAAAAATTATCAAGCTAAAGCATGAAAGAGAAAATTCTTTTGTTGAATTTAAATTTTTGTACACTTTTAATGTCAGATTTTAAAAAATTACTGTTAATTTAATTTTTGCTTTATGCTTGATTATTATTTATAATTCAAAATATTAATTTTAATTTTAATTTATTTAAATTCTTTTCACATTGACAAATTGATGTCTATGATAAAATATTAATAATCATGTTGAAAATATATAAATTTTTATTAACGAATAATTTAAGATAATAAATTTTCAGTAAAATTTATTTTTATTAAGATAATTTAAGATCACCTAATTTTTTGACTTTAATTCATTAAATATATTTTGAAAGTCTAAATTTGGATTTAACTCTAAGATTTTTTTATATCTTTAACAAAAATAGCTGTAAATTAACTTTAAAAATTTTATTTTAGTTACTATTAATCTTTTTGAAAAATTAATTCTATATAATAAAGTTTCAAAAGGGAATTAATCAATGAAAATGAAAATAATAGCAGAAGAGATAAACCCAGAACTAAATCATTTTTACATTAATTAATGTTGTCATAGGTAAAATAGCATTGATAACTCACGAAGTAAACATGATTTGATTTAATAAAAACATTGAGTTCTCAGAATCAAATCAAATCGCAACAGCCTTGAAGAAGAACACCATAATTTTGACATTCACTTTAAACTAAACAGAAGACTCCATTGAAAGCTTTTGAGAACAAGTGATATACATCGTTTTTCTTGAGCATGCTATAAATTAAATTTAGCAATTCGTTATGCACTAGTAAAGCATGAAACACAATTTTATTAAAATATTGAATAAATTTAAAACTTAGATACTTAGATACTTAAATACGATAGATTTGAAAAAGAAATGGAAACATAAAATCAACCATGTACTGAATATGACTCAAATACTGAAGAAACTGAAGAAGAAATTTCATTAATAAAATGGAACGATTTGGATTAGATTGAATGAAGGAGAAGAGACAAGTCTTAATCAAAATGAGAAAGTTGGAGAAAAAAACTATTCTAAACATAAAATAATGAGACCAATCTGTAAGAATCTTTCATGATTTTTGACTTGTCAATGCTAAATTTTATATTGAATTGTACCAATTGTCACACGAAAATTTTAAATACTTAACTTTCATTTAAAAAAAAAATTTATTTGCTTTTATTAGTATCCTTTGTAAAACAAGAGGTGTTTAATGTCCAAATGCCCCTAATATTTATTTTGAAGTATATTCGATTTGACATTAAATCAGCCCGTTCAGAACGAGTAAAAACTGATAATTTTGTCATGGCTCACAAAAAACGAGATAAATTTATTGCAAATTTTTTTATAAATAATTTCAGATTTTTACTTTAAGAATAAGCATTATTTTTTAAATCAAAACAGAATTAATAACAGATATTTATTTTTACATTCAGTTACAACCAGAGTTGTTTAAAAGTCACAAAAGTCCATTTTTATTTTTTTTCAAAAGTCCAATACTTGCTTCGCTTAATAATAATAACCACCTGGGAAGATAAAAATAAAATTTTTCGCAACAATAACTACCTGGAACGGGGAAGGAAGGAATTTGATTTGTCCTTGATTCTGACTGATAGATTCCCAATGCTATTTATTTGGCTCAGTTTAATTTTAAAAAAATTTAAAAGATACAAGATTTTGACTCGGACTTTTGAAAAAAAAAGTCCGAGTCTTGGACTTGGACTTGGACTTGTCTTGTGACTAATAAACAACCCTGGTTTCAACATATTTTGAATAATTGTGTTAATTTATGTTACCTAAATAGCACATTTTATAAAGACTTTTTGCTAAAGTAACCCAGAATTAAAATTTTCAACTTGTTGTAAAAACGTTTTAATATGTAATAGCAAAAATTTAAACTAAAAAGTTTACTTTATAAAAAAATCGTTCATCAGACAAATTTCAAGTCATTATTTATACTAGACAAAGAAAAAAAATGGATTATAAGATAAATCAATTTTGGATTGAATCTATAAAAAAGCCTGATTTTTTCTATTGAATTATATTTAATAATATAATGATATCCGAAGAGTTTTTTCAAGATGATCAACAATCCAGGGAAAAAACTGCACATTTAAACAACATCAGAAATTCACCCAATGTTTATTTATATCAATATTTTGATGAATTAACACTACAATTGGATTTTTATGCTGAAAAATTAATTGGACAAAAGAATGCGAGTCAATCAGAAGATATAAACGTTATTAATCAAGCTAGAAAAGTAATACTTGACCAGCTATCTGTTTTAAGTAACAAATTAGCTAAAGAATCAAACAGTGTTCAATTAGAAAAAATAATCGATGTGTCAAAAATTGACGATCAAATTCTACTGACCAAAAAAGAAATATTTTCTAATCAGTGGATATTTTTTCATCCAAATAAAAATTTGAAATCAAATCAAAATGACTTTGGCAGGCTTGTAATCATAGAGCATGTGTTGAACGATAATCTTACTAAAAATTTTTGGTATTTTAAAATTTTTCTTTTAAAATTTTTTTCAATTTTTATTTAATTAAGCAAAGTCGGAAATTTAAATATCAATTCTGCCAATTTAGTAAGTCAATTTAACCAAAAATGTATTATTTAATTTTTTCTTAAAAGAAAAGATTTATTTTGAGCAAAAATGGAAACAATCTGTGTTCAAACTATATTAAATTGTATGCGATTTCAAAACTAATTTCTGAAAATCTTAAAGATCCCAAAAAACTTATAATCAAAATTGAAGAGAATGAAATATTCAATATTGAAGAACTTAATTTTGAAAGATATGAATTGGTTTCAGTAGAGCAATTGGTTAAGCAAGATGAAAAGTGGCCAAGCTTACGTGATATCGATTTGAATCACAATAAAATCAAAAACATATCAGTCAACTCATTCTCATATTTGACTAGTTTAAAATCTCTCAATTTGTCATTCAACAAACTTGAAGTAATCGGATCAAACTGGTTCAAGGATTTATTAAATTTAGAACAGTTAGACTTGTCCAATAATCGTATATCAATTCTAGATGAACATAGCTTTGTCGGACTTAAAAGTTTAAAAATTTTGGATCTTTCAGGAAATAGTCTCTCAGGAATTCCAATTAATATTTTTAAAGAATTATCAAATTTAATTGAGTTGGATATGTCATGCAACAACTACCAAATAGCTTCAGATTATATGTTTTCAGGATTAAGTTCTTTAGAAAAACTCTATCTAAATTCGAATGAGATCGATTTTATTGAGCAATATTCATTTAAAAATTTGATTAATTTAAAAGAACTCCATTTGAATATGAACAAACTAACACGATTAGAAGAATCTTTATTTTCAGATCAAATAAATTCGCTTACAAAGATTGATCTAAGATTCAATGAAATAAAAAGTTTGAGTCCAAAAATTTTTGAAAAATTGATAACTCTAAAAGTAGTTTTATTGTATGGTAATATTGATTTAATACATGAATTAGATCAGAGAGATTTTTGCCGTATTACGGGCACAAATGAGCTCGTTAATTATCTAACTTTTGATGGTAATTATTATGAGAGTGAAGATGAGATAGACGATGACGAAGACGAGGAAGATGATGATGAAGAAATGGAGTATAACACTGATGCAAGTGACTCTGATGATGAAAAAGATAATTATGATAGTGATTTTTAAATTTTTTCTGTTAAATTTTAGATAAAGAAAAAATGTTTTAAAATTTTTTTTATTGATTTATAAAAATGTACAAATTTTTATTAATAAAACTCAAATTTGCTTTTTATTTTATTTTAGTAAACAATAAATAAAATACGCTTATAAAAAATACTACATTAGGCCTAAGTTAACATTTTATATTGTTTATGAAAATATTCGAATAAGACGAATAGATGAAATAAAGTTCTTCATTTTTATTGTAAGAGAAATAATTTAATTAGAAATCAAGATAATATAAAATAAAATATTAAAAGCAAGATAAGACAATGGTCATTTCATTTAATTTAATTTTATTTACTTAATTTAGGCTTAAGTCCCATGGACAAATTAAAATAAGAATAATAGGCAGTTAATTTAATAAAAACATAAAGAAAAATAACTAGATAATTGTTGATTTTGAGAATCCTAGATTATACTAAAATTTTCATTAGGAATTATTTTTTAAACTGAAAGCTTTGAAGTCTTATAAATAATTTTTATGGAGAAAATATTGTGTAACCTTGATAAAAATTTAAGATTTTAATTAAAAGATGAGCTCAGGTCATGTTATTTTTCAATCATCTTTTTACATGAATTAAATTTAAAAAAATTCAATTGAATTAACACTCAAAATCTGGATGAAATTTTTGAGTGTTTTATACTAAATCTTTTCTTTGTTTTTAGTTAGATATTTTTGATAAATTTTAATTATTATTGAAAATTTTTTTCAAATCAAAATTCTAAAATCAAAAAATATTTAAATGAATTAATTTTTGTAGCAAAATATTCTTTGTTTAATGGAATAAAAACAAACATGAAAGACCCCTCCAGTTTTTGAGTGTTAGGTATATTTCTAAAAGTTAAAATTTTACCGCAATTATGTTACTAGTAAGATTCGCGCAGTTCATAAATTCCACACTATCTTTATCGAATAAAATATACCTCATTTTTGGATTCTCCATATATGAAAACCTGAGATAAATATTTTTTAGGGGTGGGTAAAAAAAAAGAGTTTTCGGATCTGAAGTTATTACGGTAGCCGGTAATTTTTCAGTTTTTTTAGATCTCCTTTTTTGTTATAATTTTCTATATAGATTTTGAAACTAGAGAAAATTCTGAACATTTGTAGATTTTAGTTTTTTTATTTATTTATTTTTTTTAAAGACTTTTAGAAGCGTCCAAAATTCTCACTTTAAAAAAGATTAAATTTTGACATTTAATACTGCCATGAAAATTTTTATTCTTTTATTTGACAATTGTTAAATTATTATATAAAATTTTTCAATTGATTTTTCCAAATAAACGGATTTGGTAATTTTGCACTATTTACTTTTATTTCTCAATTATAGAAGTCATGAATTTTTCTTCAAAAATTAAATGTTCAGAGTTAAGTCTAAAGTAAAATCAAGTCAGAATTTTTCTCAATTCAATTCAAAGTCTGACTTGACTTGATTAAAAATTTGAAAAATGACTTTGCTTTTTGAAAATCCCTGAATGTAAACTAAATTCATTTCTTATATAGCCCGAATTTTAATTCATAGAATTGTGATAAATTTAAAATTTATTTATTTTTTAAACTATTTTTAATTATCAATTACGTCTTGGTCGATTTTTTGGACTTAAGTCTCTTATAATTTTTTTTATTGTTTCTGGTATATCATAAGTTATTAGTTCTTTAGCTATTCCAAATCCTTTTTTTAGATCATCTTTAGTGACTTGTTTCAATTTTTCATGTCCACCTTCTCTTTCAAATTCTAATTTTTTCTGCTTAACTAAAAAATAGATTTTAAAAGAATTTATAAAATTTTTATTAGTACCGGTATCCATGATCCGAATAATAGAATAAGCGGCTATTCGCGCGGTTTCTCTTATTGGCTTGGAGTTGGCTAACTTAAAAATTTATTATTTAAAATATTCGCTTGTCATTAAATTTATTTTTACTCTATTTACTATTCGGTCACTTTGAGTAAAACCAATCAAATAGCTAAAATAAAATAATTGAAAATTTATCTTTGTAAATTAAAAGTTTAAATAACTTTCTAATCCGGTTCCAAATCATAGGGCTAAATCAAAATTATTTAAATAAAAAAACTAAGCATTCCATTTTGAGATTTATTTTAATTTTTGAATAATTTTAAAAAGCATGATATTCTTTCAACCTAGTTATGCAATTTGAATATTAATTTTGAAATATTTCAACTCTTAATATTGAATTTTTATAATTTATTACTCTTTTTTGTATGCTAAAAGCAAAATAATTTTCAAATAAATTGATAGCTTTACTGTCATATTGATTTTTAAGAATGTTCGGACGTATTCTTCATCGGTAAGTCTCCATTATTAGCCAATTCTTTTTTTTTTAATTATTATATAATCCTGGCAATAAAATTAAATAAATTTTTATCTAGAATATTCGGAAATATTGCTCATAACGAGCAAGTTATTGATAAAGTGATTTTAGCTTTCGATTTTTGACTAGCTTAATTACATTAAAAATTTTAGCTAGCGGAATCCAAGGCATTAAAACGAGCAGCCCAAGTTACTGCATACTACATGGTCAAGGCTTCAGATGTTGGTAAGATTTTTAATGATGTATTTTTTGAAATTCAAATAAATTTTTTTAAACTAAAAAGCTCAGAAAAAAATGATTGAATATGAACGATCATCGGACGGCTTTAGAAAAATTAAAGATGCTCTTAAAACAATTCAAGAAGAATCAAACAAAAGACGCATTAATTAATTTAAAATTTTTTGTTTTTATTATTCAAAGTTATAATCAATTTTTTAAATTGTAAATTAAAATAAACCTGTCTCATTTGAAATTAGGAGAAATGTTTTTAAAAAAATTTTATTTATATTATTTATTTAAATTAATAGTCCTGAAGGCTAATTTTTCTGTCAAAAAGCTCATCTAGTTTTCTATAATTAAGAGTTGCGTACTTTGTTTTTAAAGGATACTGGCTGTAATAATTTCTTTTTGGTAAACGTTGAGCTGTGTAATGAATCGATGAACGCTTAGGTCCCATTCTCTTAAATGGTGTCGAATAAGATGTCTCATTTGAATAAACTGATCTATTAGATGAATTTTCAAAACTCAAATTTGTTTGACTTGAAAAAGTGGATGATTTGCTTTTATTAGAAACAGACTGACTCGGCTGATTTTTGATAGCTTCATCTTTTTTACTCTTGTTTTCTGTTTCATTGATCATATTGGTATCCTGATAAATTCCGTAAATATCCTCTTCATCATTGCTATCCTTAATATCTCTCTCATCAAATATGTGAATTTTAGAGAATTGTCTAAGACCATAATAGCTGAGAGGTCTTAGATCATTTCTTAAAATTTGATCTTTGTAGACTAAAATTTGATCTTTGGTGAAAATGCCAAATTTTTTCTCAACTATTCTCTTTAAAGTAATTACTCTATCGTTTGCCGAAATGCTTATTTTCTGAAATGTTTTACATTTTCCAAATTCATCGTCCAAAACTTGATCATTTCTGTCCGCGTCTTTCTCTTGGGCTTCTTCAACAGCTGACGAATGGCACAAAAGCGTCAGTTTTAATCGAGACAATTCATCATCTTGGCTATAATAAATTTCAGACCTTAAAAATTATAAGAAATAATTTAATAATTTTTTAAAAAACTCTCTTAAAAAACCTTTTAGCATATTCAGGTTGTTTGTGACGAATAGAAGCTCTATGATATCTGCCCAGATATTTTTTTGAGTTTAATTTTGATTCTAAAATTAAGTTAATCTTAGATAGAAATTAAAATTTTAAATTAAAAATATTTATGTAACCTATTATATAGTCATGGTCGGAATTAGATATACAATCTGGACAAAGCATATATGAGCAGTCAGAACATACTTTTAAATGAGCATATTTTTGGCATCCAAAGCATTTGGCTTTCGAGTCTAGTTTTTTTTCTTTTTCTCGCTCTGCAGCAGCAAGCGATTCCAATTCAATCAATTTTTTCATTGTATAATTGGCAGTCAAACTTTCCACTCCGTTAGGTAATAGGTGCCGTTCACGACAAATCGGACAGTCAATTGCTTTACTAAGACTATTACTCTGTAAAGAAATAATGCACTTTTTACAAAATGTATGCTGACATGGAAGTACGTGAGGGTTTTCATATAAATTGTAACAAATTGGACACTCAAGAAGATCTTGTATGAGAGAAAGTTTAGAAGCTAAAAATGGTCTTGATGAATTTGAATCTTTAATAATACGTTTTTCGACAATTTTGGGTGATAGTTGGTTATATGAATTTTGTGTAAAATTATCCAGTGATGGCTGAAATGATCGATTAGAAGATGAGTTCTCAGCATTGGCTCTGGGAGGCTTTGGTGGAAGACAATTGTAGTTATAGATCATGCTAGGTCTATTTCGAATTGTATGATAAGGATCAAATTGACTCATAAATTGTGTATTGAAGGCATCGTCAATTGGAATATTTGATGGAAATCTCTCAGAATCATCATTATGATTTTGATTTTGATAAAGCGCCGAGTGTTTAGTGCCCATTTTAAAATATTTTTTTAAAAATTTAGAATTTTTGTATTTGTTAAAAACAGCACAACTTTTTTATTATTCCAAATTTTATTTTTAGGAAAATATTTTAAATTTTTATCTCCTAAATTCTCCGAGCTTTTTTAACATTAGAATAAAGTATTGAGAGAAAAATTCTTAAGGTTCTATTTTGCCTAAAATAAAATTCACTTAAGTTGATTAGTAACCATTTTGGGGTATTTACTATGCAGATAAATAAAGTCACAATGAAAGCATCAATTGAAAGTTTTGTTAAAACTAGAAAGATAGTCAAACTAAATCTAGTTCAAGCATTTTATAGTATGGGTTCCTTTTCTAATTAAATAATAAGAGTAATGATGAAAGCTAAATTAGAAGAAAGAGAAGGGATTGAGGGGCTTGGGACAATTCAAGATTGTCGAAATCACTGGAGCATTTCAATAAATTAAAATCACTTAGTTAATTTGTTTTTCAAATTTTTTTTTGTTTGGTCAATATAAAATTTATCATAGACCAAGTATGCATTAATCTTGAAAACAATTTAATGGTTTTTTGATCCGTAAATTTGTTTCTAATTCTTTTTTAGCTCTCCATGTGCCTATGATCAACTAAAAATTTAAAATTTCAAAATAAATACTTCAAAAATATTACATTAAAGAATATTCACATTATATTTTGGATTATTTTTTTAAAATAAAATGTCAATTAAAAAATTTTGAAATTTTATGCTCGAAATAATCAATAATCAATAAAATAAAGATGAGAAATTATAATTTGAGTAATTATTGCTTAAATTATTAAAATTTTATTAATTTATTATAATCAATTTAATAAAATTTATATATTTGTCAAAATATTCAAACTATTAGACATAAATTTAAATATTTTAATTCCACAAGCTGTTTGCTTAGTAAAAATATATTTTGTTTTTGACCGAAAAAAATAATCTTTCATTTTCTAAACATCTAAAAATAATTTGAGATACTCTTCTTAAGCTAGATCACAATATAATATTCATAATTGGTTAACATTTTAAGTAACTATAGAAATATTCACGCCTTTTTTTTAAAGAATATGTTTAGCTTGAAAATAAAACATGATTAAAAATTTATTATTCAATCAAAACGAATTAAGAGCTAAATTTTGAAACGTGTCTTAATTAAAGCTTTAATAATAAATAAAAATTACTAAAATTTTGAAAATTCTATTAAGTTATGAGAGGCAGTTTTATTTAGCTCATTGTTAAAACAACACCCTAAGGGCACTGTTTTAAAACCTCAAACAGCTGATTTTTTTTCATTTTTGTTGTTATTTGTTATTCATTAAATCGAGCATTTTTTTTAAAAAGCAATTTTTGAATCTTTGAAAATTTTTAATTAACATTCAAAAAGACTCTATTTCTAAAAAGATAGATTAATAATTTTATGATCAACAAATTTTTAATTACTAAAAAACATAACAGGAAGAATAGCTATTTTTTTTGTTAATAAAGAAACGATTCAAAAAGTAGACTAAATTTAAAAACTAACTATAAACAAATCTTAAAATGCAAATATTTAGAATAATGAAAAAATTGCAATCGTTTAGAACTACATATCAAATATGTTTAATCAAAGCGAATAAAATTTTTTTTTTCTTTTTTTTTAAATTATTTTCAAATTATTAATTTTATAATTATTCATCAAGTTTTAAAATAAACATAAAAAAATTTTTTTTTTTAAATTTAATTGTCGAATTTGTTTTTTAAAAGCAATATGTGATTTAAATTCTCAAAGATAATTAATGTAATGTGTTGTGCGTTGAAATATTTTAAACTTAAATATTTGAATATATGAAAGAGTTTTAAATAAATCAAATTCGAAATTTAAAAATCATTTTTATGGCGAATAATTTTTCACTTAAGAACAAGTCACCTGCATACAAGTGAAATCATTTAAGATAACTCTAAAACATACTCAAGGGCTTCAATAATTTATTCATTTAGCACTCTTTTCGTATCTCTCCTAGTCTGCTAAACCTATTCAACTACAGCTAGTCTTTCTCCCCTCGTCTACAAAATTATGTTTCCCATTCATATATTTTATTATTATTTTTTGAAAAATGTTTATCGAAACAATAATTAGTTAGCAATCAGCAGTAAGCAAAAAAAGAACGAAATTAAATCAGAAAGTAACTGAAAAAATGGCAAAAGTTTGAAAGTTTTTTTTATTATTTTTTTTTTTCAATTTAAATAAAAGGTAATGCAACAAAACTAAACAAATCTAAAACGTAAATTGTTTTATGTTTTAATGATATCTAAGCGTTATTAGTTAAATGCGACTTTGAAAATTAATGTAATACTATTACTTTTCTTATCTAGAAAGATAATTTCTTAAGCAAAAAAGAAATAGGCTAATTTTTATTTGAGCCCTCAAATGAACGTTCAAACAACGTCAACGACGAACAATGGGTCAGTGATCAAGAGCAATCAGGAGTCGAATAATTCAAATGAATCGTCAAAGTCCAACAGCAACTTAAACACTGCTCAGCCAGCCCAGCATCCGCAGAGTCAATTGGAAATAACTGGCGTGTCACGGTCAAGTCATCCAGTTACTTCCCAAAAAGAGTCAAACCGTTTTAGGATCGTTAAGACCGATGCCGATCGAAAAAATGAGCCGGCTGATGAACATAGTCCTCAAGTGGCGCAACCAAGCGAGCAAAATGTAAGCCAAAGCAATTTGCAGAAAAACCCAACCGACCCGAATAATGTTAATGCAAAAAATGTTTTCAACAATTACCAGCGAGGTAGATGGTTTGTGGCTGAGTTCTCGACCGAAAATTTTCCTCAAACAAAACCGTCAAATCAGCCAGCGTCAAATGGATCCACTCACATTGGCCAAATTAATATCCAGAACCAAATTAAAAATGACGAATCGGCCAATTTTACTTCTAATCAATCGAATACAAACAATTGTAAGCTTTTAATTATATATTTCCTAATTAAAGTCATATCATAGGTTAAATAAACCTGTTTCTAAATTATTTATATTGAAATAAATAATGCAAAAATTGACATTTAGATTAGCTTTAAAGTTTATTTACTAATGTATTTATTTGAATGGGATTTAAATTTCGTATTTTAAAATTCTTTTTAACTAGTTTCAAACTTGTAAATTTTACGCATTTTAAAAAGAAGATTTTAATAAATGAATCTTTATTTTTCAAGAAAAAATAATAAAAATAAAATTTGAAAATTTCATAGAAAAATATTTTATAAATTTAAATTTTCTGCTTTATGTTGACTTTTTTAATACCGTATTCTTTTGTCTTATATTTCAGTCTCAAAAATCGAAGCACAAATTTGATGCATCCATAAAAAACCAACTCGCCTATGCTAAAACATTCTTAAAATTGCATAACTTAAATTTTGATTCAGACCCAAGCTCAAAATTATTGTTATGTTATGTCTTTGAAACGTGTGACCCTATTTATGAATGTTTTAGAATGGACGAGATGGTTTTTAATGGATGCGCCCAAGTTAAGCTTCGATTTATGAGGCTGCAACATAGGAAAAGCTTAGATGATCAACCCGATGCAGTCACCTCTGTGTCAGATCGGAGTTTTCGCTCAAAAAGGTACTAAGAAAGGAGATGAGCGAAAGATGAAAGGATATTTAAAAGAAATTTATCATCAGAGATTTTTTAAATTTAATTTGAAATTAATAATAGTATGATTTTCACAAGTTAAAATTTTGTGTTTGAACTGATTTACTAAATTAAAAGGCCCCCAATATTTCACAAAGATTTTGTTTGTATTTTTTAAATTTTATTTAAAAAAATTATTAATAAAATAATAAAAATCAAAACAAACTTAACTTATTTCGTGGTCTGTTTTGTCACAAAAATTTTTTATTTTTTGCTATATTCGTCCATTAATTTCTTGCTTCAATGACAATCACATAAATACACATATACAATTTCAAAGAGATCAATGTATTATGATTAACAATTTATTTATTAAAATTAGTTGACAATAAGTTAGAAAATTTAGCAAAATTTTAAATTAATTTTCGCTAAAGTAAAATTTTTTAGCTTTTGAAAATTTAGAAAGGGAAAAAATATTTGAGTTATATAAAAAAAATTTGCTTATGAAAAATTACTTAGCTGCAAAAAAGAATGTGATCTAAAATTTGACAAGAAAATTTAAAAATCATTATTAGTAAAAGTAGTTGTTAATTGTCTGAAAATTACTATTATATGTTTATAAATACATTATTACTTTGTCCTCCTACTACTATTAATATTACTCGATCTTCGCTCCTTTACGGATGTTTCAAATAATTGAAATTAATTTTTTCTTATAATTCTCATCATATGGCAATTATCAATATTCATCAATAATTTTTTATTACGAAAAGAGTTCATATAATAATTAATCTTTCAGTCTTAAAAAGCACTTTATTTGAAAATCATGTGGTATAAATTTTTGTACTTTTTTGCCATTTAAAGACCAATTTATAAAATTCAATCAAAAAATTAAATTAAATTAAATTATTTAGAGCCTTTATAAATTTTATTACTTTTATTCAGCAGTCAAAAAACAATTAAATTTGATTATTCCTAAGTAAAAAATATTTTTTTTATTTATTTTTCGGGTGATGTAAAATTAAACACAATTAAAGATAAATTTTTATGCAAAATCTTTTCAAAATCACCAATTTATATGAATTAAAGGTTTTTTGCACTAGTTAAAATTTAAATGAATTTTTTTGAGCGAGTATAAAACAAACCTAATCTGAAAGATTAGTTTTATACTGTTCAAAAATTTCAATGTTCTGTTAAGCTAAAGAGCGATTCGAAAATTATTTCAATAAAATAATTTTTTTATCTTTATTTTTAAATACACTTGAAATTGATTATTTTGATAAAATTGAAAAAAATTTTATTCGAATGATTTTCTTAAATAGATTCATTAATTAAATTAATTTAAATTAAATTTAAAATCTTTAAATTTATTTTCAAAGGTCAATCTTAATAAAATATAGATATTTTTTTATTTAAAATTTTGTTTTTAGTCAACGATAAAAACAAAGTGTTGAACCTTGCACAAGCAAATGCGCCGGTACAAAATCAATCTCAATCTGGCAATAATTCAGGAACAAACACTAACTACTACCTTAACAATCAAAATTACAGCCAATCGACCCAAACACCCGCTCAGACCTATCAGATATTAAACCAAGCATCTAGCTCAAATTTTTCTCAATCGGTTCAAAAAATAAATCCATCTGGAAACAATAATTTAACTTCAAATAGTTCTCAAATTACCAGAAACCAGAATGCTCAGAGCAATCAATCTAATGTCGCCATCAACAGTTCACATACTGATAATACTCAATCGCATATTCAACAAAATTTCCCTAGTCAAGGACAAAATCAATCAGCGAACGTACCATCGATGAGTGTAAAGGAAGGCGTTTCAGTCGGAACTCAAGCGAATTCACAAATTCCTGCACAGCAAGCTTCACCCAAAGACCAAAATTTAGTAAAACTTGTCAACGGTGTTAATTCTGGTGAAAATTTAGCACACACTTCGACCGATTCAGATGCTGCCTCGAATGAAACAGATATAGCAAAAGCCGACACCGGAATTCATGATAAAATTGCAGAGGCCATGGACATCATGAAATCTCACTTAACCCAAGCGGTAAGGGACGAAATTGTCACCCTTAAAAACCAAATAAAAAACTTGAAAGAACAGTGTAATCGATTGGAGCAGGAGAATCGGCTACTAAAAACCAACATGCCAAGTGATATTCTGCGCCAGCTTGAAAACATGGGTATTTTTAGTTATAATGCAAGCATTAATGGTATGAATGAAAATGATAATCGGACACAAGATAACATGCTTAGCTCATTTACCGAGAAAGTTATTAATAAAAACGACTTTTTAAACAATCTCTAAACATCGTCCATATAATTCCGAAAATGAATGCAATTATTCAATTCATTTTAACTAGTATTGAAAAAAAAACACGGTGTCGACTTTTTTTTTAAGAAAAAAAATTTATATTTATTTATATGAATGAAATTAATGCTATAGAAAAATTATTTTTGTTTTTTTTTTCTAATTTTTCTTATTTGTTTTACCCAAAGCGCATTTTAAAATTTTTCCAAATTTTTCAACACATTGAATTAAATTTGATTTTGTTCAATGATGGATGTTTAAGCTTTATTCAAACATAGCATTCAATTGGTAAACAAATTAAGCCGAGTTTTAGACTTTTGAATAACTGCAATCTATCAAGTTTGCAAATGAAATGTTTATTTGAACAAATCGTATTATAGTACGAAAAAATTAAGTTTTTATTTTGGATTAAATAAAGCATCTTGTCTAAATTTATGTTGTAATCGGAAACTAATTTGGCCAGTATTGTGTTTAACGTCCAAATTTGTTCGCATGAATGCAAAAGTATTCATTTTTAAAATGAAAGTTCAACCAGAGATGCTGCCCAAAACTAACTTTGAGTTAGCCTATTTACTTAAAAATCATCTATATACAATTTTATCTATTTATTTTTTTTTTAAATTAGAATGCTGATTTAACTTAAAATGAAGCTAGTTTTTTAAATTATATTGTAATTGGACTTTTTATTAAATTATCCATTTAAAATCTTTTTTGTTATTTAAAAAAAAAAAGAACTTAATTAAATATCTTTCGGCCAACAGCATAAATTAGCTATATTTTATTAGAATTTAAAATTAAATTATATTTTTTATTTTTTTTACGAATTTTTAATAAACAATAGACCGAAAGAAATTTAAAATTTATGATTTTTTTAATTAAAATAAAAATGAATAGATTAAAATGAATCAATTGAGAAATTTTTATTTTAAAATCAAGTATTTTGCTTATTTTCAATTAAAATTTGAAAATTATATTTCAAAAATTATTATTTTTAATTATTATTATTATTTATTAGACCTAAGCCTCATAGGCAAAAATAAGAGAAATAAATAAAAATTCAAGTCTCACTAATTATCTGTCCTTTCTACAAATTTTTCTTCTATTTTATATAAAATAAAGGTAATAAAATCAAAAAGTCCATGTTTTTTTCCACAAATTGGGTTATATCTATTTTCAAATTTTATAAAAATTTACTAAACCCATCCGCTCTTTTTTATTATTTTCTTAGAAACCAACTTAAAAAACAGGATAATTTTTCACATATAGTAGTTTCAAACTCATAAATTGAGCCAAAATGCAGTAATGTTAAAAATCAAATAATAATAACATAGTTGACTTGAAGTTTAATATTGGCTGTTTCTTTGAACATGAAAGAATTTAATTTTTCAATCCTCCAACCTTTCAACACAGTTAAAAATCGTACTAAAAAAATTTAGAAATATTTTATTAGCATAAAATTATTTTAAAAAAGTTTTTAAACTAAAATAAATCTTAATTATAACGCTAATTATTAGAAATATTTTATTCAAAAATTTTTGGCTACCCATTATAATAATAATAATAATAATAATAATAATGTGCTACAGAACACTTAGACTAGATGTAGTTTCGATTTATGCTAGGTAGCTGTCAGCGGCAAAAAAAAAATTCAGTTTGAATTGAATTTCAATTTTTCGTAAATATTTCGTCATTTAATTTTGAAAACTTTTTATATTTCAACATTACATTATTTAAAATTTCTTTTAAAAAAATGGAAAAAATAGTAGATATACTTCGCGATTTGGAAAAAACTAATGAGATTAGAATAGTTTTTGCAGTTGAAGCAGGAAGCCGAGCATGGGGTTTTGAATCGGATGATTCAGATTATGACATTAGATTCATTTATGTACATAAAAATCGAAATAAATATATAAGTCTTAAGGCACATAATGAAACAATTGATGGATTTAGCGAAGACAGAGTTTATGATTGGCAAGGTTGGGACATAACAAAATGTCTTAAATTGATAGAAAAAATAAATCCTACAATTGCCGAGTGGCTCTATTCACCTATTATTTATCACAAAGACGAAAATTTCGAAAAATATTTAAATGAAATGAAATACTTACTAACTGAGCAAAAACGTATATGTCCGCTCTTAAACCATTATAAATCAATGGCAAAATCAAATTACAAGACTCATATTAAAGGAAAAGAAGAAGTTATTATAAAGAAATATTTATATGCTATAAGACCGATTGCAATGTTTCAATGGCTACTAAATCGTTCAATAGATGCTAATAATTTTATACATGTAAATTTTATTTTAGTTCTGGATGAATTAAAACCGTGTTTGCAAAAAGATGTTTATGAAAAAATCATAGAAATAATTGAATTAAAAAAAAAATGTAAAGAAGTCAATCTAATTCGAAGAATTGACTGTGTTGACGAGTGGATAGAAGATCTACTAGAAAATGCCACTATTCAAGAAATAGAAAAAAATGAATCTTTTATACAAAAAATGATAAGCAATGATGATTTTGATAAATTATTACACAATATATTAGGAGTTGAATTTAGATGAACTTTGCAAGCAACAAGTTTAATTGTTTTTTTTCAAAGCAATAAATTATTTATTTATTTTATTTTATTTTAAATTTTTTTCAGTTCGATAAATGTCAATTCAACAAGTGTTTACTGCTATTTAGGGCATTGTGAATTTTGGAACAAAAAAAACAAGAACAAAAATTTTAAATTGTAATAAATTTTTTTCCTTTGGTTTAGAACTGGTTCTACAAAATGTATCATTTGATACATAACATGTATCACCTAAAATTTAATCTGTGCAAAATCTCTGCAATTAAATTTTAATAATTTTTTAATGCATATACATTTTCTAGAACCAGTTTTAAACCAAAAGAAAAAAATTTATTACATTTTAAAATTTTTGTATTTGTTTTTTTGTTCCAAAATTTACAAAGTCGCTATTTAGATCATTAAGTTATATTATCTTTATCTAAAAAAAAGGATTCTTTTCGCAAGCTTAATGGAAATGTTTTTAATATTTTTATTTTTTAATCAAAAGCCAAAAGATAGCTTAACAAAAGAATATTTAAATTTTTCTTTTAACTTACATAAAAATGGATGCTTTTAGAAGAAATTTTATTAATTTAATAACTTAAAATAAATAATTTAAATATTATAGAATTTTTTTTTTTAATTTAAAGATATAAATTTTCTCAATTGAAAAAATATGTCATAAAAATTCAGCTAAAAATGTAAAATTTTTCACAATTTTAAAATTAAAATTTTAACAGGTCTTTAGAAATAATTTGAACTACGAAATATCTCAATCTCGGCATATTTTACTCAATATACACTATTCCGTTCTTAAATTAAACAGAAATTCAAAAATTGATACTAATTATAGAAACAAATTGAAATTAAAAATTAAATCTATTAACGACAAAAATTTTCTTTGATTAGCTGAAATTATAGAATCAATTTAATCGAAAAAGAGGACGGGAGAAAAAAAACTAAAGATTCACCAGAGATGCTAGCCTGTAGAAAATGTATAAAGAGTAGATGTAAAAATAGTACAAATACCAATTTTTGTTTAAAATATTGGTCAATTGGTAAAATAATAAAACACACGTAAAATTAGGTTCTCAAGTATGCAGATTAATAATTTAAAGTGAGATCGCGCTGAAATGTGTTGAATAGGTTGTCGGAATAAATAGTTATTCTGAGACCAAAAAGTAATCTAAACTAGATAGATGGTTTAAAACAAATTATTTTCTGCTTTAACATGTAAAAGCTTAAGCCGTTATGGGTTCTAGTATTTTAATTACTACTACTGATAATATTAAATTTTTTTCCGCGTGAACCTTATTTTAGAATTTTTTTAATAAAATTTATGCATCTAATTGATTTTTTAATTTTATTTAATCTCCTAGCACTGATAATTAGTTCATCTTCAAATTTTCTGGTATTTCAGATATAATTTTCTATTTTATGTTTATATCGAGGAACAAACCAAGAGAGAAACAAAATCATCCTTACGATTGATACAATGATTTAAAAATTTTAAAAATGAAAAAAATATTTGTATCTTCCTTTTATTTTTTATTATATAAATCAAATTTAATTTTTTTTTAATGAATTTGATAATTCAGTATTTTTTCAAGGGAATAATTTATTGATATTTTATTTCTATTTTTTTAAATTGACCAAAAGTGTGGATTTTACAGCCAATATTTGAGCATTCCCTTTTTTGAGTTCTAATAAGGACATATTTACTCTAAATTTCAAATTATTATGTATTTTGGATTGATTGATTGTTGAAATTTTAATAAGAAGAAACTAATTGTTTTAAAAGCAACAAGCTAAAGCAAGTTTGCAGAGGCGACTTACTGAGGAAGCTGTATATGGTAGCTGCGTTACAGTGACATTAGAAAATAGAGATAAAAAATTAATTGATGGATACAAGAATAAATTAGACATAAGAATAAAAGTAGAAAAAAGGAACTACGATAAGGCTCTGGGACCGCCAGGTCAATCTGAATACTTCAATGCGTCAAGACTGTTCTTGAAATGATTTGAATCTTTTCATTTTAATTGCTTAGAAGTAAAGGGAAACGTAAATTAAAAATATTTTTTTATTTTATTTAATTTTATTTATATTTAATATTTTAACTCAAAGATTTTTTTGTCTAATAATTAATACAGTCTAAATGACTTGTCAGATAGCATCATTTTGTCAGCAAAGCTAAAAAATTTTGAATTTTAAAATGCATGAAGTTGAAAACTAAAACTTACGCAGTCATTTCACTTTTAGGAAAAACGTTTCTTTTTACATGAGACCATTTAAGATTCTCCCTAATTGGTTCATCTTTGGTCCACCATCCGACTTCATTGGCACATGTTAAAGGTCTTTTCAAAACTTGATTAGGCTCTAAAAAATTTGAATTTTTATTTGATTTATTATTTACTTTAACTTAACTTTTGTTTTCACAAAGTGTCAAATTAAAAAAAAATCCTAGTAAATCCACTAAGTAAAAACTAATCAAAAAAAAAAAGTCTTTTTCCAAAAAATATTTAATAATAATAATTTTAACAAAAAGTTTTCATGTCAGCTTTCAAATTAATTTTTTTTTAAAATAAATAAGGAAATATAATTTAATGACTAATGTAAATTTATAGAATAACTTATCTCAAATAAATAGGGTCTTTTTCTAAAAGTTCATAGCTAGAAATAACTCTTACCCGTTTTAATTCTAACATGTTTTGTTCTTAGCTCGTGAAATTTGATATTAGAGTCCAATTTTCTAATCGGTGGCAAAAACGAATCGTCTTTGGTTTTGTATTCATTAATTTGATTTACATAACCAAGCATGGTCAAATTAAAAAAAGACATTTTAATATTTATTCTTAAAATATAATTTATTTTTACTTTGCTAAATTTTTTTTTTTCAATAGGTAAATCAAAAAATATGTTGTCATGGAGAATTTTAAAAAAATTGTTAAGAAAATAAAGTGAATAATATGAAAAAAAAAATTCACCTAATATAAATTTTATTAATTAAAACAAAAAAGGTTAAGTTTTAAAGATATTTGCATCTATTTTTTGTCGTAAATAATCAAATTGAACATTTCATACTAAAAAATTATCGCAAAATTTTATTGTATTTTGTTGAATTTTGGGAAACAGAGACCAAATTTGTTCTCAATGCCAGCAAAAGTAACTGTAGCCAATTTAAATCCTCCAATGTGCTCTGAATTAAGTGAAGCGATTTCACCATGTTTAATATCTTTAGAGATATCGATTTGAGATCCTTCTGGTTTTCGGCCACCAAAATCAATCCAAAACATTCTTTGCAAAAGCTCATAAGACAAGAGAGTGACACCGAATTGTGGCGAAGATCGGAAAACACGAGCTTTAAATTTAAATAATAATTTTTGCATGGAAATTTACCAAAAAGTTACCTCCACTTCCTTTCCAAAATGCTTTACCACCTTCTTCTTTATAAATTTTGACCATAGCATCAATGACACCATTGTATTGAGTCTGACCTTGTCTTTCCCTGACTTGAATTCTTGTCTTTATTACATCTGCAGGAGTGCATAAACCAGCAGCAGGGACACCAGCAATTAAACCGGAATAGAACAAAGACATGACACTATTATGTCCATTTTCGTCTGCAAATGACTTTTTCACATGGCTATAAGTTGGAAAATAAATCATCGAAAATGGTATGTCTCTTAACAAGCATGCTCTAACACCCTTTTAAATGTTTTTATCTTTTCTTAATTTAAATAGTTAATATTTAAAACGCTACTTTGTAGAGACCGAAAAAGCCGAGCTCTCGCACAATTTTAATTGTTTTTTCGCTTCTAGCCATTGATTGAATTTCACCAGCAACTTGCATTCTAATTTTGACAATTTCCATTGGATTTGTGAAAACAACTTGACAACCACCGGCCTTTTCAAATTTTTTATCAATCAAATATGCGCTTTTCATATAATATTAGAAATTACCATTCCACCAGCAATTATTTCTCCATAAAGTGGCAATTCACCGGTATATTGCACAAACTTGTCTCTTATAAAATCATTTACAGTAAGTTTGATGGCTTTTTCCGGAGCAACGCCAATCAACTGAACAGTGAGACCTTTGTAAAGACCTAAAATACCCTCATGTCTCACGACTTTTTTGAAACAGTCCCAACTATTTCTGTACATCACTTCGCCTACATAAGACTTGGACCGTTGATTTTGCATTCTGGTTTTGACCAAATCAATCGGATAAACAGCAAATGCACCAATGGCACCTGCAATTGAACCTAATAAGAATCGATATCCACTCTCTAGAAATTGTAATCCTATATTTCTGTTTTGAAAGATTTGGGTTTCTTCAGCTAGCTTAGCCGTAACACGATAAGGCATTCGTTTTTCTTCCAAAGGTGAAATTTTTTCCAAGTCTTTTAGCGTGATTTTTCTTTTTTAAATATTTGATTTAATTTTTATTTTTGAAACTAATTTGTTTCTTACTCGTCATCTCTTAGATTTTTTATCATAGAAAAAAGGATATTTATTTCGTATGGAGTTACTTGAGAAAATTGCTGAGCCTCTTTGAGAAACTGGCCTTAAATAATCTTTGAATTAACAAAAAAAATTTCACGATGATGCTAATCTTTTAATATTTACCCTTGGAAACCTCTTTGTTCGGATTCTCATCCGAAATTGTCATGTAAATTTTTTTAATTAGCTCCATGTTATTGAGCAAGTAGATAAAAGCCACAAAATGTGGGTATGTAATAACACTTTGATCTGTACTTTTTGTTATAAGCTTAGATAAATTAACTAAGATTAAGTGTTTAAAAAAAAAAGAGTAAATTTTTACAGCATCGATGTTTTCGCGAACATAAGGCGACAATAAGTTAGATTTCATTTGCAAGAGAATAGTTTTGAAGTTGGACGGGAGTATGTAGCCTTTTTTTTGAATATCAAATTTTTTAAATGCTTGCATTGCATGCTCCTCATGAAAATCCTTGAATTTATTTTTCAAAAAAATTTAATTAAGCTAATCGGATACAAACATGAATAATTTGAGAAAATTCTTGATAATTGATTTGTCTTTGTTTGTCTTTGCCAAATAGATTAGTCACAAAGTCGCTTTCAAAGTCAAATGGGATTAATTGGTTCAATATTGTGTGACTGAGTATCTCCTTAAAGTCGTCTGTCATAAGGGAGAAAAAAACATTTTTAAAATAAAATTAGAATTTAGTAGGCTCTTACTGAATGATACTAGGCCTGTGCCGCGTGTGTCAAACAATTGAAACGCTGTTTTGAACAAAACTTCTGGTGAGCATAGCAGTTCTTCGAAAATTTTAAATTCATCATAGGTAATGTAGCTTGAATGTTTTAATTTTTTATTTTTTTTTAAATTTCTAAACTAATTAAAATACCCGTCTTTGTTGACATCTACTAAATTGGCCAATATTTTAAGGGTTTTTTCATTGGCATCTTTTTCTGATAAAAGGCCAAGATACTTTTGAATAAAATCTTCGGATTTTATAGCTTTTTGGTTCAATATTTTATGGGTAGCGTACTTTTTTTAATTAAAAATTATCTAAAACTAAATTAAATTTGCAAAATGAAAGTCTCACCTTGTCAAAAATGGCTCTTAATGACTCGTCATCAGCTCGTTCAACTAGCAAGTCTTGAACCTTTTAAAGTTAAGTTAATTTTATCAAGAAATTTTGAAATTCTAGGACTAAAAATTACTTTGGGCCTGCTAATAGGTATTGGTTCTAAGTGAATTTTCTTAGCTGTCTTTAAATTATCGCTCGACATTTTTTATTTTTAAATTCCTTGTTAAAAATGGAGTCTAAAATTAACATGAAATTCAGGGTCAAATTTTTTTCCACCAAATATATATAGTTCATTCCAAGATTATTAAATTAAACCAAATTTAAAATAGAAGATTTTTTGGAAATAAGTATATGTAAAAGCCTGAAATTGTAAACTATAAGCAAATAGAAAAAAAGTATTATAAATTTTATAAGAAATTTAATTTAACAACAATGCGTTTGCATTCTTTGAGTGCGTGTTCAAATATAAAAATTTATTAAAATAAAACTTTTCTTGATGTCGTTTTAGGGTAATTTGGTCTATTTGTATTGTCAGCAAAATGGATTGAATTAACTAGAAAAATCAAACCTGTCCATGTTCAGAAAAGCAACTGAATTTTAATATTTTAATAATTAAGAAATTTTGAAAAATTTTAAAAACATAAGCTTGAATTTAGGCTTTTTTTGCGAAAATTAGAGTAAAAAAAAAGCTATATTATTCTAATTATTAAAGAATTTATTTAATACTTAATCGGAATATTTTACCGACAAGATGTGCAGCCTCATTATAAAGAATTTCTCTTTTGCATAAATTTCTATTATAATATGATGATTTCTCAAAGCGTGGTAAGAAAAAAAATTAATTGATCCAAAATTTTGTTGAATGCGTTTTATTTAAATAAATGGCTAAGCTATAAGCAATTTTTAACCATAGTCATAATTTTATCCCAGTTGAAAAAAAATTGATTAACTTGTATTTTTTTTTAATTTTAAAATTTTAAAAACGCCGCGTTTGGAAAAAAAATGATAAGAATTTTTGCTATTTCAATTTTTTTTTCTATGATAAAAATTAATTTTTTTTGTGTAAAAAGTAGCTACCTTTATTTACCCGAAAGTGTTTAAAAAATATAAACCTTTTTTTATTTATTTCTTTGAAAATTAAAGACCAAAAGAAACAAAGTTATTTTATATTTGAAAAAAAAATCAAATTAACAATCTAAAAAAATTAATGCTTTTGAATTTTAATATGTATTTTGAAGAAATTTTACTTTCTAAAAAGCTTGTTGAAAATACTAATCGCAACGAATTTAAAATTTATCAATAGTTAGCTGATTTATCTTTTGATATGACATGAAAATGCTTAAATTTTATAAATTTCAGTAATCTTTTTATTTAAAATTAAGATAAAATAAATAAATTATTAAGTATTTTTATTTTTAAATAGAAATAAAAATCAAATCGTTCAGCTTGATTTAAATATTATTCAAAATTGAAGCAATTGTCATTTTTGTATTTTCTCATTTTTTTCAACAAAAACTGCTACAAAGGCATTAATTTATTTAAGTTATTAATCAAGCTTTTTATACATATTTTGATAAAGCTTCAAATTATATGCAAAAATTAAAATATATTTCAACTTTAATTAATTTTTTTTTTCACATTTTGTTTATTTTGATTAAGTTAAAAAAATACCCTAAAAATATTTGGTTTAATTTTATTATGCTTAATGTATTTCAATTTAGAAAATTAAAGATCTTTTTGATTTTTCTCATTTTGAAAGCTCTCTTTTATTTTAAAACATTTTAAAATTAAAAACGTGTTTTGTCATATGATATGAAAAAATTATGTAATTGGCAAATTTCACATATATTCTTAATTAGTGCATCGAGTTCTAAAGGATAATGTCAAAAGAATTTGAATGAATTTGCTGACTTATTTTTTATTTCAATTGTCCTGTATCTTTTAACTATAAATAATTTTATTGCTTAAAATTTTCAATCTTTAAATATATTATATTTCTTTGACAAAAATGGAAAATTGTAATACAATTCTTTTAATAAATTAAAAAATTCAAGGAATTTGATATTGACTTACAGGAAAATTCTTTTATAATTATTGTATGGGGTCATCAAGACGATATTTTTTAAGTTGTTCTCAAAAAAGTTTTTTTTACAATAAAATAATAAATTGATACTTTGAAACATAATTATAATATGAGATTTTTTAAAAGTTCATAGAAATCCTTTTTTTATTATAAATTTTAGTACACTGTATTGACCATTAAAATATTAAAATTTAATGATTCATAAATTTTAGGCTGTAATGATTGAGACTATATTGATCTTTTTGAATTTTTTTGTTAATCATTTTTGAAATTCATGCTTTTAATAGTGATTTTGTTAATTTTTTTCTTAAGGGATTATGAAAATTTTTTTAAAAAAATTAGTTTTTTACTAATTTTGCATATTTATTAGGCAACTAAGCTTTCAACCAATTATTTGAAAAACCTCGATTATTTTTAAAATGAAATTATTTACTGAAATTGGCCTAGATTTTTAACTAATAACATCCTTTTTTTCTACCATAAATGACAAAATATATTCTCATCATTTATTTAAAAAAATTAATTTAGAAGAAAAATTAACAAACTCATTTTAAGGTTTGATTTTAATAAATTTGAAAAATGATTTTTTTAATTTACGAGTCCAATTCGATAATAGTACGAAAATAAATAGAAATTCAATCCACTATTAAAAAATGTTTTATGTTTTTTTGCCATGCATTTTATTGTAGGTGGTATGTATAAATTGTTTCAATGCAGTTCAAAAATTATTACCTGAAAATTTTCGAAAATTTATAAATTTCTTAAAAAATATTTTTAAATTCGTAAATAAAGAGTTAAAATTCCTCATAACGATTCTAAAGTCACATAGATTAAAACTTGAATAAAAATCAAGCTTTGATATTAATATACAAATTCTAAAAAAAATCAATTAAAGGATAAGCTTTATAAAATAAAATAAAAGTTCGAAATCCATTCCATTTAATTTTTTAGTTATTTAGAAAGAAAATTAAAACTAATACCTCTTAATACTTATATTTCCGTTAAACTTTTATTTTTCAAACAGCTTTATTTTAGCCCTTAATAAAGAATGATATCCTTCAAGTCAACGTTTTTGTAAATATTGATAATGTTTTAAATCATTTTATACTTATACTTTAATTATAAACGAAAAGCTTTTTAAACTCATATTTAATTAATCAACTGAATTTATTTGAAATCTTTGGAATTAGCTAGTATTATTTTTAAGCTCTTTTTTACGCATTTTAAACTTTTAATTTTGTTCATATCAATAAATGGCAACTGAGAGTTCGAAAATATGCCAATATTTAACAAATTTTTTTAATTTCGAAATTTTTAAGGTCTATTTCTCGATTTATCTTTCTGGATAAATCAATTAAAATTACATTTTATTTAAATCCTTAAAATTGTTTTATTATTAATTTATTAATTAGAAAGTTCAAAAAGATATTAATAAAATTTTTATAATCAATTGACTGCTATAGCTCATTAGAGCTCTGCTCGGGTATTTTTTCCGAGTTGCAGTTAATACTACTACTACTACTAATTTTTTCAATATGATTGAGTTAAATGTTTTTTAATTTACTTTTTTATATTTGAACTGTTTTTTTTTTAAGATGTAAAATAGAGTATTTAGTTAAATTTAAAGAAAAAAATTATCTTATGACTATTGAATAACATAATTAATTTTTTATAATATTTTTAATTTTATTGATAGTTTCATTATTTACTTTTTAAAATTATTTCTTTGTTTCCCTAGAAACTTTGCTTTTATATTTAAAAATTTTTCAAGTATTTTTAATTGTTTTTGGTCGTATTTTGTCTAATGTTGCTAATAAAAAAGTAATAGCTTTATTAAAATAATTGTTTTTTATTAGTCTGGAAAAAGTAAACTTAAAAATAATTTAAAATGTTTTGAATTTTATTTACAATACAAATGTATACTTTTCTCATAATTATTTATCAATACCAAAATTTAAAAAAAGAGAGTTTTGGTATTGTTTACCAGCAATTAAATTTTCAATATCGATTTTAACTTACAATTAAATTTGACTTATATTTATACTTTAAAAAAATAAATTAATTGAGCTAATGGTTTTTAACATGTATGTTAATTAATTTGGTAGGTAAATTAAAATAATATTAGTCAAAAAAGACTGTTTGTGTTAAAATTAATTGTTTCATGATAAAACATAGCATATTTCATCCTACCACAAAAAAATAGGAAATTTGCCTGTAGAAAAGAAAATAGGAAAAATATACGATAAATTTATCACCGAAAAAAGCAAATTACACCGGAAAATTATATCATAAAATGATTATTATAAAATTTGTTATATAATTTATTTAATTATTTAGACTAAAATGACAAATTTGCCTAAAAACTTATTAAATAAATTTTAAATAAGTAGTTGTAATTAGAAAAAAAGAGACAATCTAGACAAGAAATTTTGCTAATAAAAATTTAAGTCCGTGATGTCAGTCAGTCTTTTACAAATCTCGCAAATTTGGAATGACAAATTGCCTCTCGATTATTAATTTAAATGTGTCTATGCTTATTCAACTTGTCACTATTTGAAATTTCTAAGTTTAAAAACTTGGTACAAGAGTCAATTATACTGTTATAATTGGAATTTTTTCTCATTCATTAATACTGTCTATTTTTTAAGTGCATGACAACAAGCATTTTTGTTTCCATTCAATAAATATATATTTCCGAACATTATGAGAGAAGCACAAATATAAAAAAAACTCTTAGATTGAGAAATTATTTTATTGATAATATATAAGTCTGAAATTTTGATTCAATTAAATTTTTCAACATCTCAAGAATTTTTTAAAGCTCAAATAAAATTATTTTCTTTAGAAAGATAAAGCGCAAATAAAAAACGCGATTAGAGTCCTGACATTAACGATTGTTTTAATTTTTAAAGACATTTTGATTGTATGAAAAAATTTAAATTGGATAATCTTTGGGATAAGGTTTTTTTCGATCATGTAAACAAAAAATTGAACAAATTCTCAAATATTTTACGTTCTTTTTTTTTGTTTTTAATAGAAAAACACATTTCTTAAAAATTAATGCTTTTAGAATAAATAAAAGTAAAAAGCTTTTACCAAAAATTTGGAGCAATTGTCATTTTAACCCAAATATTTTATTAAAAAAACTAGAATATTTGGTTTTATTAGAATTTTTATTTTAAAGATTTCTAAGCAATTGTATATTGCACTATTCACGACTTGATCTGTTACGATTTTTGATCAAAATGTCTGCTTGAAATCAAAATTAATTAATTTGAATACAAATATGTTGTTTAAAGCATTAAAAAATACCATTTTAAATAAACTTCTTTCAATTCAAAACTCAGAATCGTAGAAATTTTTTTTAATTAAGACAAGTAAATTTTATGCTTAAGATTAGCTGTGCAGTTTCGAGTTTTAAAAGTTTAAAATTATACAACATAAATTTAAATTATATTTCTAAACGCATACCAGGGAATAGATTGCTATCAATTTTTAATATATCTATCAAACAAAAGTTTAACGGATGTGAAATTTTATTAGGTAATCAAATTTTGCTCATTGCCTAGCTCAATTGATCTAAAAATTGATAAAAATAATTTTATTTTTTTTTGTGATGATAAAAAAAACTGTTTCAGCTTTTTTTTTTTGATTAATTAGAAAAAAACAATGGCATATTTTCCGGAAGAGTTAGGCTAACAATATTTAAAATTTGACGTAAATAACTAAATTAGAAGATTTTTTTATCTAATAGAAAAATTAATTGATTATCTGTTTATTAAAATATTTCAAGCGAAAATGATTTATTACTTAAGTTAATTAAGTTTAGATTATTATTTATTTATGAATTTCGAGAGAAAAATAAAATAACTATTCGTAACATTTAAAAAATTTTGTTTATACCCAATGTTTATTAGCCTAATTAGAGTTTTGTTCTAATTCTTAATTTTATCAAAAGATTCTTCTTTGTTTAAATTTGTACCAAATAGCTTATAACCAGGCTATATATGATCTGTTTTTACTTAATTTAATTTTATGAAATTTAGACAAAAATTTATTTTAATCTAAAATAACTTGTTGAAGCGAATGTTACAGGCTTTTAGGACTCAACTCACAACTTGTGACTCACAATTCAAGTCGCAGTGCTACTTACTAGTACAAACTTGATTCTAATTATTTTTAATGTTTGTTAGTTTTAAATATTTTCTAGTTCTTTTAAAGGAGCTTAATATATTTATTAATATTTGTTTTTTCAATAAATAACAAATTCTCAAACTTCACAACTTCAAAATTCGTAAAATAAATAATTGATTGTTGAGATCTTTTAATTTTTATCTAAAGTAGTGTTGGGTATCTAGTTAATAGCAGTCACTGGACCGCCAAAAAATGGTGTAGGACGTCTTGATGACCGCGGGGAAATTTTTTTTTCTTTCATCTATTTTTTTCTTATGCTCTATTCTTATATCTACCAAATTTTTGATTTTGAATTTTTTTCATGGCGTTCAGTGACCGTCATTATGGGTATCAAACACTAATTTAAAGCCTTAAATTTTGATACGAATTCCAATAAAATATATAGAAATCTGAGCTAAACATTACAGCTTAAATGCCTTTGGATTCCTCTGATAATTAAAATTAATTCCATCAAGATATTTATCAAGCTTATTTCCAAAGTTTAAATATATTATAGTTAATTGTTTTATTTAGGACAAAAATAAAACCATAGTCTAAGAATATTCTCATATTTATTTAAATATCTTATTAGATAAAATAGGTTTTAGATAATTAAAGAATAGTATAAAGTCATTGAAATTCTTAATCCATTTTTACACAGCTAATATTCGAGACGCATTTTCAGTAAGATTTTAATCTAAAAATTTGTATATGTTTGTTTTTATCTAAATAATAAATAATCAAATCCAGACTAATGATTCAAGTAAATTTAAGTAATGCGAGAATTGAATTTTAAAATCTAGGAATGTTTTCAAATTTTCTAACAAAAACTTTAACAAGTTATTTTATTTTTTTACCTTAGCCTAATTCAAAATATTAAGAAAAAAAATTTAATTTATCAATTTAATTTATTTGTGATGATGGTTTTGTATTTTATTAGAATATTAAAATTTAATAGTTTTCATTAATGTAATATGTTATTTTTCTTTTTTAAAAGAGTTGGTTAAGTATTAAATTGTAATAAAAATTCTTAACAAGACTTAATTTTTCTATATATTAAGGACAATTTATTAAAAAATAAAAATATTCTTTATATATTTTAGTTTTGAATTTTAGTTAAGCAAATTTTTTTACTCGAATTTAAAAAGTTGTTTGTTGCTAGAATTTTTAGTACTTAAATATTTAATAAATAGTTACAATAATTGTTTTTATTTTAATTTTAGCATGCTGACAATAATTAAGCATTATTTTTATTAATATATGTCTATTTTTTTAAATTTTATATTTCAAAATTTTCTAAAAAATATTCTAATAATTTAAAAATTATTTAATTGTTAATATTTAAATGCATAAAATGAAATTTTGATTGAAACAATCATTTAAATATTTGAAATTATAATTCATTTAATGAATTATTTCAAAAATACATCAAACATTTAATTAGAATCTTTTAATTATTTGAAAGCTTTTCCCTTAAGACTAGGAAATGATTTTAGCGCCTATAGTTAAAAATTTCCGTATTAATCTTAGTTGTTATAGTTGTCGTTGTTCATCTAAATTGGGAGTAACAATCATCTAAATTTAGCTTTTATTCAAACTGTTGAAAATCAAACTTGGCTTTAACAAGATAAAAAAAGTTTGTTTGAAAGACAATAAATTATTGATTTGTTTATAAATTTTGAGTTAGAATTATCTAAAATTAGAATATAAATGAATTTAAAGCTAGCTTGAATAAAAACCAAAAATTAAAATTAAATGCTTTATTTAGTATTCAATAAAGAAAAAAAATGATTAAATTAATAGTAATTTGCGAAAATTTTTACGTCACCAAACATGATCTCTTAAAAAAGATAGAATTTTCGAAATTAATATATTTGTAAGAAAGAATTATGCTTTTTTTTGTTTAGATATAGTTTAAGTTAAGAAAAAAATTATTTCCTTCCTCAAATATAGCCTAGAATGAACAAATAACAAAAACAATGAGAAAAAAGTTCTTTGCAACTTCATAGCTGTTATTTAATGTACAACAATTATAGAAATTAATTATTTTTTTTTAATTATTTAGTAAATTGATAAAATAAAAATTTAGAAATATCGAAAAATCAATTTAAATTGTTTTCCATTTGTCTAAAGAGGCAAATAAATTGGTTTTTATGCTTTTAATTTTATTTTAATTACATGCTACAAATACTTGGTAATCAATTTGATTATTTCGGTAGTGACTACAAAAAAAGAACAATGTTAAAATTAGAGATTTATTTTTGGTAGCATATGAACCAGTAACAAATAAAAAATCATCTAGTCTTACTTAGCTATTCAATTAAGTTGTTTTTTCTAAATTAATTAAATAGAAAAATAATATAAATTAGAAAATAAAGTCATAAATTATAAATACGAAAAGACATTCTGCAACTTGGTCTAGGGTGAAGTTTAATAAAAATTAGTCGAGAGCACGCACCACATATTATTTTTTAAAAAATATCTTCCTGATGGGAACATGATCGACTAAGTCTTTTAATTTATCAGCCTATTTTAAAATTCTTAATTTGATTATTTTGATGATAACTCAATTTTCTAGAAAGAGACTAGCTTTCAATCGATTCTTTAATCATATTAAACTGTGAATTTAGAAAATAAATCAAATTTGTCATAGTGTTTATTTTGATGAATGAAATTTAAACAAATCATTATTCTTTGATCTTTTATTGCATTAGTAAAATAAAATTAAGATTTAAGCTTCAAAATTCGAACTAGATTTTTTTAAAACATAAATCAAAGTCATTTATTTAAACATTACTTTCTGTTATTTAGATACAGAATAGAAAATTAGAGACATCTCTAAGGTAATAAGTGTGAGGTGAAATTTAGTTGACGTGACACACGTTTATATTGAGTCTTTTTAATTAAATTTTGTTAAATTTGCGTTTAAAAATTTGATCAGCTAGTCTCTAAGCCATGATTTCCCCCAATACTTAACAATTAAAACATTTAATTACTAAATTTCCATAATATAAATCGAATCATACTATTTTTCCAAATGTTAAGAATGTCTTTTTATTCATTTATTTATTTCATGTTGAAAAATAAAATTTTGATTCTGTCAAAGGCTATTTTTAAAAATTAAGCTGACTATGATGCTTATTAACAAAATTTAAAAGGTTAGCTGCAAAAATTACGCTATAAAAATCATGTAATTTTCAAAATTTCAATTAAAAAATAATTCATTTTCTAAATTTTGTTTAATTAAAGCTGGTTTCTTTAAATAACTTTTTTTCTAGTATCTTGAGTGAAGGATTAAGCAAAAAATTCTTTTGTTTGTTTGTAAGAGAATCAATTTTGGAAGGAAATATTAATTTCATTTGCTATATTTATTAGCGGGGATGGATTTGTTGAAACAAAATAATTTTAATTTTGAAAAAAACTCTTACAATTTTTTTTAAATGAATTAATTAGATGCTCTTTTAAGGAAGCAATTTGGCTCAATCGGGACAAAAATGGGTAAACAAAAAAACTAAAATTATTTTGAGATCTCGAAATCTTAATTAAAGAGTAACATTTGAAGCTGCAATGAATTAAGAACAGAGTCTGAGTATAGATTTGATATTAGTTTTAGATTTCCGTCAAAAGTGAGCGCAGAACAATACGCCCATTAAAATTTTGATTGACTCATGTAATAGGAAGGAATTTTTTCTACTTGTTTAAAATTTGCTTTTATTTTTAATCAAAATTTTTGAATATCTTTTAATTATAAATCAAATTTGATAAAACTGGAATTATGAGCTGAAAAGAGTATTGCTAAGTGCATAGTAAAGATGTCATAAATGATTAATTTTATTTATTTTCGAATAAAAATAGACTTCGATAAAAACTTAAAATAGAACCAAATGAGCTGATGAATTGTCTGGTGATTATAGGATTTTTTGAGTTTTTAATTTTATGGCTTTTCAAAATTTCAACTCTCTGAACAAAGTCATATAAATTATCATGATATTTAAATTTTCAATTCAGCATCAAGTGCTTTGAATGATAAATTTAGAAAATTTTTCGAATTAGCTAATTGGAGTAAAGCTTTTCTGATTAGACTTTTTATTAATTCGAAATTTTCTTAATTGGTGAAATCTCGTAACGAGTTTGAAATTAGACTTATCTAAGATTTAGTGAAAAAAATTATGTTAAAATTAAATTTAAAATTGATAATTTATTTTAATTAAATTTTTTTAAATTAAAAAATAATGACCAAAATGTCGCTTAATTTAAAAGGAAAGACAAATTAAACAACTCTGTAACTAGGGAATATATTTTGTTCTCGATACAATGTTTAATGTCGATTAAATGAAATATAAGAATTTTTTAAAATAAAATGAGAGATTTTAATCAATGCAATTTGATAAATAAGCGTTTTTGAAGTATATGTTAAATAACTAAAGATTTTTTTTTATACAAAACCTTCTCAATTCTCAATAGGATATTTGTCTAAAAAAATCGACATTACTCGATTCAATTTTTTAATATTAAATAATAATTAAACAAATTAATTTTACGGTTTAATAGCACTATTTTTCAATTTATTTAACTGCTTAGTTACAAATTAAAAAACAAAAATTGAATTTATTCCTAAAAACAGGAATCAGATATTAAAATCATGTTTATCTAAGGAACCAACATTAAAATAAACACAAAATATTATATTATTTTTAGAGTTAAGGAAATTAAATACTTTAAGATATAAAAAAATTGAAAATTTTCAAGTCGCAATTATTCTAGACTTTAATGAAATATTGGTCTAATTAAAACAAACCAAATTAGCCTATTTATTTAATTTTAACAATCTGATTCAAAAGCATGTCATCATGTTTTGGAATAGAAAATTTCTGAAAATCAATAATTTCATTCAGATAGATCATTCATGACGAACTGGCTGCAAGGATTTTAAAAGTGATAATTAATTTCCTTCAAAATGTATCTTTTAGGCATTTGGCATTGTATCATTAATAATAATGAAGAAATTCTAAAACTTCGAATAAACTAAATTTTTCTATAATTTATTTGGATCAATTACACTAAAAAAAAATTTTTATTCAATGAAAAGAGAAACTTGATCACAGTAAAATTATTTTGATGGTTAACTTAATAGAATAATTTTGAATTTGACAACACTGTCTGTCATTTTACCATTCTTAACAAGCATGTTCTCTCATTAATTGTTCAAGTTAAATAAATTATCAATTAAAAGTGAATTTATGCTGTTTAAGTGTTTGAACTTATTTTGATAAAATGGTTCTCTGGAAGAATATAAAACAGCAAAAAAAGGTTATTATTAAGTGTACCATTAAGTTAAATGAGAGAATTTATTAAAGTTTACTATCTAAAATTGAGATAATTTTGTTTTAGAATTGATTCATTTTAGTCTGACGTCGTTTGTTTCTAATAAATTAAATAGAATAAATGATATTTAAAGAATTTGCTTCTTGTTTTAATTGTGTTTTATTGAATTAGAATCTTTGGATAAATAGGGCAATTCTTAGGTTTTTAAATTAGAAATAATGTTATTTTTCGATCAAGTTAAATTAAAAAACATGATTCCAGGTTTAATTTAAACAATTACATACATTAATCTGATAGTATTTAGGAAAAATTCTTCTTCAATATTGAAAATATTAAAAAAAAAGCATTTTTATTTTATTTTGTATCTTTTTTTCTCAGAAAAGAGAAGAGTTGAAATAGCATCTAAAAGCTATTAATTCTAATTAATTTCAAGTAACTAGCTTTATTTCTGTAAGCATTTATTTGAATTGTTTGACATTCACAATAGAAAAAAATAAAGAATCCAAGAAAAAAATATAAATTAATGGCTGATTAGGCAAAATCAAAATTCATATTTTTGACTGTTTAGTTGTTTAAATTGTCTCTTTCACCTTGAGACAGACTTTATTGTTTTGAATTTTTTATTTATTATAAAATTTTTAGTTAGCTTCGATTTATTTTTAAAGTAAAATTTAATCATAAGAGTTTGAAAAAAAAGGTCTAGAAATCATTATGTCGCAGAGAATCATCATTTCATTTAATTTTCCTAAAAATTATCGATTTCATCCAAAAAGGCTTTTAGTTAGTTTTTTTAATTTCGATTATTTACAAAAATTAATAAAAAAAAATTTGAAATTATAATCGGCATCCGGCTTAGTCAATCAAAATTTTAAATATTTGCTTAAGCTGGTTAAGTTAGCAACTCTTGTTTTTGAATTTGGGAATTTATTTAATTATTACTTATTGTCGTTTGAGAGTTGCAAAAAATATATTTTTTTAATTACATAAAATATTTTTTTTCTTAATTTTAAGCTCAATTTGAAGAATTATTTTTTTAAGTAGAAAATTTAAAATGATGACATTTTTTTTGGAAGAATCCTTTTTATCTTAATTAACAATAGTCTTTAAATTAAAAAATTAATTCCACAATTTGAATAGTTAAAGTTTAAATATTCAAATATTATTTGAATTTTTTCGGCTTGAAAAAATATTTTATAGAAAATATCATATGTAAAAGATTTTTTTAGATTTTTTAGACATTTTTCTTGTTGTTAAATTAAATAAAATCTGATTAAAACAGTATTTTTAAATTAAAATTTACGAAATTAGCAAATCTTTGCTATTAGTAATATGCTGTGTCAGTTTATTTCTTCTTAAATAGTTAAAATTTGCTTAAAATAAAATATTGATTAGAATCATCGCTTATAATCACATCCTAAGGACTCAAGTGAAAGATAAACGCCTTTTCAGTAAAATGATGATCATTTAAATTTTGAAAAATAATTACAAGCTTTAAGGTAGATCCTGGAAAATAGCTACTGCCAATAACGATTTTGATAAGAACAGTGACTAAATAAAAGCGAGATTGAATTTTTTTCTTTAGATCATTATTAACAATACATTGATAGCTTGTATTATATCATTTAATGAATGAAAATCTTCAGTTTTTGCCAAATTGGCATATTCAGACATATAAGGCGAAAAAATAACTGCCAGAATGTAATTTTAAAATCTATAAATCGTTTTACTTGTTTAATTTTTTGATTATACAAATAAATTTGATTTATCGGCAATCAAAAATGTATTTTATTGTTAAAAAATTAGAATAATAAAATTTTTTTTTATTTATTTAAAAAAAAAGTTATGTGAAGTCTTTAAAAAAAGACTGATTAATTTCCTATTATTATGATTGAGATAAATCAAATGTAAAGCATAAATCATCATTTTAAATATTTTTGTTTTAATCAAAATATTTTAATTAATTATATTACGATAGAAAAGTGGAAAATTTCCTTAGTCACTTAGGTAAAACAAATGAAAATAATTTAATCAAACTATTTATTGAATTGGTAGACTATTTATAAATTGTTTTATTTAAGCTTAAAAGTAGATAAGTCTGCTGAACATGTGAATACCAATTGAATCTATTCAAGGTAATTGAGATTTAAAAAATTTATTTAATTAATTAATTTTGACTAATGTTTTAGAGTTTCAATTAAAAATTTAGAAAAGGCAAAAATTTCGATTCTAGGTTTTTGTTTTTTTAAAAACATAGTCAAGAAAAAATTACTAAACACGCAGCATTAGAAAATTTGCAAATATCTAAGAAAACGTGTTTAAATAAAAAAAAAAAAAGAATAATTAAATCTTAATAAATATTTTTTTAAGTAACTAATTTTTCATGTCATTCAAGTCTTTTTTATGATTGACTTAGTTGTTTTCTGAAATAAATAAAAATAATTCAATTCTCTTTTTTTATTGTAAATAAATGGACCTTCATTTGTCCACAAATTTAAATATTTATTTTTTTTTCAGATTTTAATTTTTTTAAGTGAAAGACTAATAGTTACACTAACCATTTTAAAAATAAAAATTACCGAATTCAATATTTTTTTATTTAAAATCGATTTTTTGCCTTAAGCATTTGTTTTTTTCTTTTATATTTTAAATTTAAAATTTTGCATTTCCAAAAAGAGAAAATTCGAATAGAAAATTTCATGCTTGTTATGGTTTAAAAAAAATCTAATCGGTATTCAAAATGAATTCAATCTATTTCAAATTTAAATGATCCTTCAACAAAAATCAATGCTTAGTAATTGCTGGTAATTAAATATTTAGGAAATTAGCTGACTGAGTATCAATATAATGAAAAATTCAATTTTAAACACAAGAATATATAATTTAGAGCTGAATTGCGGATGTTTTCTAAATATTTTAATCCTTATTGTTTTAAATGCTCGATTGAGGACCACCAATGCAAACATGATAGTTATTGATGAACTCTCAAGTGAGCAATTTGCGCTGCATGAATACAATTTTAGTTCTTTAAAACAAGGGTCCAATTTTCAAGTTATATTCAGCGATGATGAAACGTCCAAGAAACTAAATGATTCAGAATTATTTTTGAAAAATATTGATCAACCTTATGAAATTTACTCTTTGCCTGCTAAGATTATCCTAAGCATTCTAGCCTCTTCAGCCAGTTTAATTACAGTGAGCGGCAATTTGTTGGTTATGTTGTCATTTTTCCTAGACCATCAAATCCGTAATCCGACAAATTATTTTATTTTATCTCTTTCTGTCAGTGATTTTATAATCGGTATGTTTTCAATGCCGTTTTTGACACTTTATCTCATGATTGGAAAATGGCCTTTTGGCAGAATAATTTGCAATCTGTGGCTAGCACTCGATTATACAGTTTGTTTGACTTCAATTTACACTGTTTTTTTTATAACCATTGATCGATTTTGTTCAGTGAAAATACCGGCCAAGTATCGAAAATGGCGATCTCCAAATAAAATTATCCTAATGGTCATGCTAACTTGGTTAGTTCCGTTTGGTCTATTCTTCACCTCTATTTTTGCCTGGTCCTATGCCACACAAGCCGAATTCGATCCGAAAAATTGTGATGTAGCATGGAGCTCAAACAAATTGTTCTCTGTAGCTTTGGTTTTTTCCTATTTTTGGAGCACATTATGCGTCATAATTGTGCTCTATTCGTTTATTTACCAGGTAGCCAAGGACTTGGAAAAAAAAAGCCGCGAAAAACAGCGCAAGCTGAGTTCTCTAGTGGGATGCAGCGCCTCTAATACTGGTGCGCTGGTCGGCGTGGTCATTCCTACGAACAACACGGCAAACAAAAACGGGCTGCTCACAGCAAACGAATATGATGAAGAGCTAGGCGACAGTCAGCCTAAATTGGGCGCGCCCGTTTCCAGAAAAAAACAGCTTCAATTCATCAAAAATTCACATAAAGACAACAATTTGAACAAGAAAAAGACAGAAAAAGTCGCTAATTTAAACAAATATGATAATGAAAAAAGCAATGCTAAAAATCTACTCATTGGCAACCACCAGACCGGTACAAGAAGTCTAAAATCGCTTAAGACAGCTTTTAGCGGTAATAATCATAGCTATGCTTCGACAGTTAGCAAAGACGATGAATTTTCGAGCAGTTATGATTCACATTCGGACTTCGATTCGGCTAAGAAAACAAATTATAGCAAAAAATCCGATAAGCAATTCGAAATGCCTCATACAGAAAAAGTATTTCTTTCGCCGAGACCCGAGTCTCTAGCTGTCATGACACAGGATCAATTCGACGAACAATGCACAACCAAACAGTCTTCCATTTTCAACAAAAACAAACTTGTTAAATCAGTTTCGGTTAACTCGGAAAAGAAGTCGGAAATACCATTTATTGAGGATGAAAATGAAGAACTAACCTATGTTCTAACAAGACGTCGATTCGGTGACAAAGACCATCGAATGCCTGTAAAAGAAGAGAAAATTTTAATCAAATCCCCAATACGCGCAAGTTTATTGCAAAAAATTTCAGTGCCTATAAAAAATAGTCTATCGCGGAGAAGCTCTCAAAAATCTGAACTTGAAGAATCAGACATGACAAAGACAACTAGCAAATTTGAACTGTTGACCAGTCAGTTTTCGGAAGACAAGGCTGGCGACCGATATGTAGACGAAAAGAGAAAATTGCTTGGCGATTCTGAAAAGCCTAAGAACGATTCTACTTTAGAAGAAAAGAGCAGCAAAGATTTTCAAAAATTGGGCGCTTCTTTGAGTGTTAGTGCGCAGAATTCTTTGAAAATAACACCTTCTTCTACTCAAACAGCTCTAAGTAGCGGATTTGATTCGTCAAATTCGAATAAAAAACCGGTCGATAAATCAACGAATAAATTGGAAAACATTGATAATTCAACAAGCAGAAGTGTTGGCACTGGTACGACTTCGTTCGCAATTCGTCCGCTACAAAAACGCAAAACCAAACATGAAAATCGAGCTAGAAAAGCTCTTAGAACAATTAGTTTTATTTTAGGCGCCTTTATTTTTTGTTTTGCCCCGTGGCATGTAGTCAGTATTTACAATTCGTTTTGTCCAAATTGTTTTGAGTCAAATTTGTATCATCACTTTTTTTATTCATGCTATTTTTTGTGTTATCTCAATTCACCTATAAATCCATTCATGTATGCATTGGCAAATCAGCAATTTAAGAAAACGTTTTGCAGAATTTTAAAAGGTGATTGGAGAAGGTTGTAAATTTTTTTTTATTTTCTTTATTAATTTGAGATTTATTTAAATTATTTTTATATTTTTATCTTAGTTTTATTAAAAATAATAATAATAAAAATTGATAATAAAATTATTTGCGTTTATTTAATTTTAGAATTTCATTTTTCTGGATATTTAATCGCTAAGAATTGAATAGGTTCCCTTCTTCAAAAAAAGTAGTTAGTTGGTTAGAAGACTTTGAGTAGGAGTTTTTCTTGATGATGGATGATGGAATTTCAAAATGGTCAGAAATATTGAGTGAAGTCCTTTGACCCCTTCTTTTTGCTCTATACATAAATTCAAATAGAATGGAATTGTATGCAGATGATTTTCTAAAATAAATGTAAATTTAGTCTATGAAAAAGCCATGCTGACAGAAAAATCAGGATGCAGTGGAAAGATGTGTGGCGTATTGAACTATGTGCTGATGGATGTTAAGTGATGAATTTTGGCAGATTAAATCTAAAGCATAATTATGTGTCAAAAAGTGGTGAAAGCAGCTCGAATATCATACTAACAACCACAAAGTGTGAGAGGGATCCAGGAGTGATGATTTTATCAGATTTAAAATTGACTCACCATGTGAAGAGTGCATGTAAGATAGCAAATGGTCTGCTTGGAATGCTAAAGGGAACGTTTACAAGTAGGAAGAAGAAGTTGTGGGTAAGTTTGTATACATCCATGTTGAGACCTCACCTTGATGGAACAGAGCAGGTGTGGAATCTAAGTATGATATGGAATACATTAGACAAGGTGTAAGAACGGGAAACAAGAAACCTGTGTCGCTAATAAGTATGCCGAATTAATTGAGGTGAAAGAAGAATGAGAGGGAATTTGATTGAAATATACCAACTACTAAATTGACAAAAAAAGGTGGACCTAATTACAAATTTGGTAAATAGATCAGTAATCAAAGTACCAGTCGTGGCATTAAGAGTCCACAGAAAGAAAGAGTTTTCCTGCTAAAATTAGAAGCGATTTTACAGCTGCAGTTAGCGCTTGACATGCTTTTTTCTTAAATAGAGTAGCTCTGGACAATCCTATAGGCTGTTTCAGCTCCGCATTGCTCAATGGTGGTCATTAACTCAAACACTCCACATTTTAGGTGTATATTAATACAAAGAAAATCAATGTTATAACAATTAAAAATTATTTTTTCTAGTATGAATATGAACTTAATAATAAAATAATATAATTTTAAAAATAAAATAGTTAAAATGATTTTTTTTTAAATTATTTTTTAAAAGTCTTTAATTAAGTTTAGCAGTAATGTGAGAAGCCAGTTTGAAAAAATCCTAATTTGAAACATCTAAATCAGTTTCACTAATCAAAAGCTTTTTAAATTTTATTCTTTTTTTTAGATACTTAAATTTTTTTTTCCATTAAATAGCTAAAAACAAACTAAGTTGTATCTTTTGAAGCAGAATAATTTTATTTTTGGAAAAAGAATAGAAATAAAAATCATGCTGATTTTTTTGCCAGCGCAGTCAAAAATGCATTCAAGAAGAAACATTTTGAAGAAAAATTAATATAGCAAGTTAATAAAGGAATTCGTTCTACTGGTCGTAGCTTAGTCTTGTTTTTTATAATAATTAATAAAAATAACATTTTGAGACAAGTTTTTTTCAAATAATATTTAAATCAAATGATAGTTAATTATATTAAATTTTATTTATGTCATATGTTTAAAATTTGAAATATACTTTTGGCAAAATCTAAATTTTAGAAAAATAAATTTTTATTTAATATTCTTACAAATTGACAATTGAAGATTTATTATATTTAAATAATGTGTCATCAGTGTTGAAACTTAGATAAATTAAATGAAGAGATTTAAAAAATAGATTTACAAAATTATTATAGAAAAATGAATTTTGATTAAACGAAAAAATTAATTTTTCTTTTTGATAGATTTTTTAACTTTTGATCTGAAAAAGAAAAATTGGAAATCTTATTCGGGTTAATGAGTGAAAACTAATTTAACATGTTTGAAGCTAAAATTATTTGAAATTAACTGGTAAACCGTATACAATTGGCGCTGATCCATTTAAATAGGCCATTTTGCACGCTTTCCTGGCCTTATTCAAATGAACACAAATACTGCTTGTAAACATCGAATTTTTATTTTGTTTTTTTTCCTCATCAGTCATTTTTTCACACATCTCATCATGATCTTTAATCCATGATTCGAGAAATTCTTCTGTCAAACGGTCTATATCGCGATCAGTCACGTCCCACAGGTTTCCTACAATACATGGACAACCAGCCAGAATATAGGCAAGAACTGTGCCATAGGGTTCGAAATCGCCCATTACATATTGATTTCCGCTCGAACAACCCATCAAAATTGAACATGCTTGAACCCGCAATTTTTGCACATCGTCAGAAGGATAATATTGACTACCAGAACCATGGCCAGTATATCTTTAAAAAGAAAGAATAAAATTTTATTTATTTTTTCTTTTAAATTAACTAACATAAAAAGTTCGTATTCAGTTAATGCTTTTTTAAAAATTGTTTCATTTGGTGGCACGCCAATTATGCCATCCCATGTTTTTCTTTTTTCAAAAAAATTCTGAAATTTCATTCTTGTATGAGTGAGATCACAGCCAGGATCAACAATATAGAATGCTTTTTCCTTGTTTAGCGATAAAGTGTTTATTTTTATGTGCGTTTGAAGAAAATGAATTGATGGCATTCTAGTTATTGGTTGAGATTTTGTTGTAGGAAAACATTCAAATGGAATTTGATGAAGATTTTTGTCAATTAATAAACAAACATGTTTTCTTTTTGCATTTAAAATCAATGGTTTAATATTAGTAATTAAATATTGAGCCAAGTCATTAATTGCTTCAAGGTCTAATTCAAATTCACATATCAAACGAGTAATAATATCATTAGTTGTAAATTGTTCAAGACCAAGTAACACTATTTTTAACAAATTTTCTTGTTTTTTATTTAATTTTGAATTAGGCATAAACTTTTTTCTCAATTCTTCAATTATTTTTTCAATATTGAAATCAATAAAAGAGCCTAAAAGTAACGTTTTGTAAATTGAAAACACAACTGACTCAAATTCTTCTAAATATGAATTTAATTTTTTATTCAAAGCACTTCTACTCGACCAAAATTTATTTCGATCTGACTGCTTCATTGAACGATCATTTTCAATCATTATTGTTTTAAATTCATCAATTAAACTTTTATCATATTTTAATTTGATTAGTATTGGATTGATCTTTGCCTCAAATCTAATTAGATATAAATCATCTAGTTCTCCGAGTATAAGCGAAATTACCACACAATTGTCTGGCAAAACCTTTTCAATAAATTCATCTAAATTATTTTTCGAATTAAATGCCAAATTTGAAAGCATTATTTCAATTAGCTTCGGATTTTGTGTGCCTTTACGCTTGTGTTTATACTGTATTGAGCATGCCTTGTGTCTTAGTGCAATCGATTGAGTTTCTAATAAATAAAAGCATTTTTCTTTCAAGTCATTTTTGTGCACACTCTCAGACTTGTACAAGTGCATTAGGATTTTTCTGTACAGAAGAGGCTGTGGATATTTTCGAATATAAGAATAGGCTTGGGTCAAAAATTCAGAATTTTTCTCATCTAATTCATACATAGTACACATAAACTCAGCCAGGTTCCAGTTTTCTCTAACGCTTCCTTTTTTTAGCAATGTTTTTACATTTTTTATGCAGTCATTAACTGGCGTTTTAGTCTTAGGACTTTGTTTTAAATAGTTAAGTACTAAAAGCTCCATATCTAAGAGAGTTTCTCGGATATAGTCGTTTATTTGTGAATCAAAAGCTATTACTTTGTTGATGTAATTTCTTTTTGAAATTATCGCTGAAGCTTTTAATTCACAAAATTCTTGGTCACAATTTTTTTTAATGTCATTTAACATGATAAGCACATTGTGATAGGTGAAATTGTTTAGACGCATCAAATCGTTTCGGTTTTCCAAATCAAGGATTTTTAAATTCTCAATTTTTTCTACTTGAATTAAATTTTCACTCAATTTAAGACGCGATTGTGATTCATTAAAACAATTAGCTATTATATCAGCATGTATTTGTTGAAGTAAAAATCGAGATACACGTCTCAATGAGAAGTGAAGCTGGGTAACGTCCAGGCCTTCTCGGATATAACCGGTCGCATCTCTATAGCGTCCAATGTCTATAAAATGTTTGCACAGAAGATGCTGTATTTCCATGCATTCACTTAGAATTCTATAGCTTTCCGAGCTGCCAATATCTTAATAATTTATTTTTTATTTTTTTCTTAATGTAAAAAATTGATTTCCTAAACAACTCATGATCACAAAAGACAAAATAAATCTACAGACCCAGAACTTGATTTAAAAAAATCATTTTTTTATCATTTCTTTTACTTGTAAGACAATTACGGCAGTGTGAATTTTGAAACAAAAAACAAAAATTTTAAATTGGAATAGCTTTTTTAGTTTAAGTCTAAAACTTGTTCTGCAAGATGTATCACCCAAAATTGTTTCTTTCTTTGCAAAAACTCTGCAATTCTTCAAAAATCAATATGTATTTGAAAATTATTAAAATTAAATTGCAGAGATTTTGCATAGACAAAATTTTAGGCAATACATCCTGCTGAACAAATTTTAGACTTAAACTAAAAAAGTTACTCCAATTTTAAATTTTTGTTTTTGTTCCAAAATTCAAAATGCCGACAATTAATTAATAGAAATCTTATATTTTGCCTTTTTTATTGCAATTTAACTTTTTAGTTTAAAAGTAATATAAAGCTATATTAGAACATTTTTTTTGCTTCTCAGATTTTGGAAAAATAATTATTAATGACCGCTCTTTATGATAGTTAAGTTTTGTTTTGTAAATTGAAAAAATCCTAGAAGAGAGTCAAAATTGAACGATATTTTTAAGAAACAAGCTTCAAAAAGATACTTTTAAGTGTATAGAACCTGTCATTACATACAAATGTAAATACAATTTAAAGTTTTTGTTGGTCTATTAATTTATTTGTTTTTTAATTATATTGAAGAGTGTTTTTTTTTAAAATTAGCTAATAAATGGAACATTGAAGTTTATAATAAAAATTTTTTGGAACATGCTTATAATGTAATTGTTAACTTTTTAAGACATGTCGTTTTATGGCATAAAGCATAATATAGACATGTTCTTTTACATAGAACAATAATTTCGAAAATGCAGGTTTTTTGAGCATATTTAAGTGGATTTTCGACTTTTAGTTCATGTCATAAATAAAATTATAACTTGTCTAAAAATTGAAAAATTACGTTAAATAAAATTAAAAAAAGTTTTTTAGTATTTTTTGGTCTTATTATTTCAAAATATAATTTTTATTAGAATTTTTAAGATATAACAATTTAAAAGGGTTAAATATTGAGTTTTTTAAGAAAAAACTCAGTTTCAAAGGAAATTTGAAAAATTTTTTTAGCTGTTTTTTCTTATGTGGCACGGAAAACGTAGCCTAAATATCTAATTAGTATATTTTCTGGCTAAAATTAGAATCATTAAAATATTGAATTAGAATCATTATACTATTTTTTTTCTCGTTTTAACAGACTTGTATAAAAGTCAGGAGAAAAAAATCTAAACAAGTCAAAGTATGACTTGTACTTGAAAATATATTTTTTAAAAAATACAAGTCAAGACTTGAAAATGACTTGCAGTGACTTTATTTTTACAAGTCTTAAAATTTTATAATATTGAATTGACCTTCTTCAAGATTTTATTTTTCAATAATTAATTAATGTGTGAAACTCAGTTAAATTTACAATCAAGTTTGTGTCTATGAAGATGTTTTTTTACATCATAAAAATATTTAAAGACTTGTAAAAAAAAGTCATTTCAATTCATCTTTAAATTTTTGAAAAAAAGTCAAAGTTTTGACTTGTACTTGAGTTGTGACTTGTGACTTTTATACAACTCTGCTTTTTAAAAATTTTAAAGTTTAAACCGTTTTAACATTTCCAAACTAAAAATTTTTTTGTAATCCATGCTCCTTTCTAATAATTGTAAATGAAATACTTACCAAAAAATATCATCTCCAGATTGTTCTTTCCTTCTGAATCTGACGAAATCGATTTAGTTTTTTCATTTGTCAAATTATTGCTGATAAATCTGAAAGGTTCAATGCTATTCACAGTATAATATTTAGCCACAGAAAAAATGCATGTATAGCATTCTTCAAGAAGACTCAATGGTGTTTCGTTTTCTATCAAAGACATAAATTCCTGATCAAATTTTGACGCTAAAATTAAAAACTTCAAATAGCCATTTAAAAAAAAATTAAATAATTACTGTTCATCATGCTCAAGGTAAATTGCAAATATTTAAGATAATATTTTATTTCAAAATAGAAAGCATTTTGTTTACCGCTCAAAATTGTCGATTTGAGAATCTTGTCTTTCATAATTTTTATTGCTTCTTTAATCTTAAATCTACATCTAGAACAAAAATTAAAAAAAAAAAACAAAATAATTTTACCTTTCCTTTTAGGATAAAAAAATGCATGACATTAAGATAAAAGCTTATCTGAAATTCTGATTTATTTGAAAGAAATTCATTATTTTCATATAAAAAATCCAATTCCATACAGTTAATTCTACTTGGCACTTTATTTGATTCATTATTATTGTTAAGATTTAATTTTTCAAATAAAGACTCAAAATTGTCTAATTGGTGTGAATTTAAATAGGATTTCATTAAGTTAATAATTGTGCTTGAATAAATAGTGTCTAAAGATGGCTCAAGATTTTTAAAAATAATGCTTAGTTTTATTTCCAAGCATGTAGTTCTGTTAAGCAAGAGACCCAAAAAGCCATAAAAATGGGCCAACAAATCAATGGATTCAAAAAATTGTTTTTCTAAAGTCTGGTCAACATCTTCAAGTTCTTTTTCTTTAAGTTTTCCCAAAATTTCCAAGCATGCGTTAAGTCCTTTAATCAAAGGCTCATCATTTAAATTATGACTAAATTCATCACATAGCTCTGGCGAAATAAGGGTTTGAGTACTAGGAGTCTGTAAATGCAGGTTGTCTGCATTTGTCAATATATTTGTTGAGTCTTTAAGCTTCATTCTACAATCAACTAGCTGTTTAATCGCATTTAAAGTTTTAGATCTTAATTTTCCATATTCACAAAGAGATTTAAATAAATTTAGCTGAAAAAGCAAAATTTTTGATAAAGAACACTCGCAACTCGATTTACCTTGTTGTCTTCTTTCACCCAAAACTACAGGCGAATCGCTTTTAAACAAAAGTGAAGATTTTGTCGTTTTGATTCGTCTACGTTTTGGTAGCTTTCGAGTATTTTTTTTATTATTTGTATCATCTAACAGCATAATATCATTTGTTGGACTTGATAAACGCTTTTTGGTTGATTGTGGACGGGATCCATCATTTTCTTTATTTTCTTCGATATTTTCTGAATTGCTAGTATCTTTGATAGACAAAGCAGAAAATTTAGATATGTCACAAGAATGCTCTTCTAGACAAAGCTTGGCCAAATTACAATATTCTTCACTAGATCTTTTAAATTTTAATTTAAAAATTTGAACAAAAAAACAAATTTTCATTACAATTTTAATTTTGATTTTTCTATCGAGCTATTCCAATTAAATTGTGCCATTTCTAAGTATATTCGACACCGTTGAAGCATGTTATCGGTTTCTATATTCTCTAATTTTTCAAGGACATAAAAAATTTCTTCATTCATTGAAATCGAGCTGTCTAAACTCCTTCAAATACAAAAGGTAAATATTTACCCTAAACGATTCAAGTTGATTACTTAAAGTTGTAGTAATTTCTTATCTCTTCAAATAGATAAAGTAAAGCTACAGGCGAGTTGTTTGGTATCTCTAAATAGTCAACTATGGTCTGTTTTTTTTGTGACTCAGTGTAAGAAACTTTTTTTGACTTCCATCTATCTCTTTTTATTTTGCACCAATTTGTTACAATCCAGTCTATTTCGTTCTCAAGTGAAAACTCTTTCGAAAACTCATAAACTTGCTTTATTTCTTCAAGTGCTTCACTAAATTTTTCTTCCAAACGTAAACTTAGCACAACATTTTCATTTATACTTCGAAAATTTTTCTAAAAAATTTTCAATTTAGCATTTAATGTAAATCAAAATTTAGATTTTAGTAGTATTTTAGCTAGTATTTTTTGAAAAGATTGTGGCTTATTATAATTGCTTGATTTATAGACATATCTATTTAAATCGAACCTTGATTAAAATTTTCAATCTATTAGATTTAGTCAAACCCGAAAATGCAGAATTCTAAAAAGTTGAAAGAATACTAATAAATAAAAAAAACTTGTTTTTTTTTTAGATTACATTGGTTTTTTTAAGTACATTTGTTTTGTTGTAAGCCAACTTGTTTTTATTAAAATTTGAATAAACTAAAAAATGTGTATTAAAGGTTTCAAACCCTCCGGGTGACGTTTTATCCAGGTACAAAAATTTTCAAATTTTTTAAATGAAAAACCTAATTGATTTTTTATTTCAAAAAAATTTCATTTAAATCAATTTTAATTTGTAGAGAAAGAAAAATTTTCAAAAATACTAAAAAAAATGATAATTTTTAATTATTGATACTTAAATTCAGCTTTTGGTCAAATGTTTTCTTTAAATTAAAACCAAAAAAGAAATAAAAATCAAGATTATTTTTAATCGATTTTTTTAAATAAAATATTTCTTTAAAACTTCAAATTAATAAACAGAAATTTTTATGGCTTAACTCAATTTCTTCTTCTAATTTGATACCAATCTAAATAATGTCCATGCAAAGCAAAGCAAATCTAATGTAATTCAAATTTATTATTGCAATAAACAAAGAGTTTCTGATTATCGATTTTGAAGTTTTAAAGAAATATTTTTATTTAAAATAAAAAAACAGAATGCACATATTATTTAACTATTAGTGATTTAAAAACTGACATCAAAAATCAATAAATTCAATTATCAAATTTAAATATTTTATTGACTTTTGATGCAGTCAAATAATAACAACTCATGATTAATAAATAAAAATAATGGTTACTAAAAAAAGTTATAATTTTTTAAATTAATTTTTTTTAAATAATACCATTGGAAATTCGGTGTCAAAAAATTTATCAGAGTTGAGCAAAAATTTCAAGCGATCTGTACTTATACTTGAAGCTTGTTTTTGAAATTTAATGTATTCAGTGATTGATTTTTCTGAATAAAATTGATTAGTTATCCTAATGGTTTGATTCTCTTAATAAATAATTAATAAATAAATTTAAAACTCGACAAAATAAATTAATACCGAAAAGGCTGTAATGCTTGACCAAATCATCAACGGATATCACCTTGTATTTTATGAGCCACTTTATAAACGAGTTTTGCTTAGATATAATTGATTCACTTGATTCTATCAATCCTTTAAAATGTTCACATTTGGATTGATTATCTTAAGAAATTTTTTAAAAATAAATTTTTTTTTATTACAGTAAAAATTTTAAAAATAAAAAAGCGTAAATTTTTGACTACTAATCTTAGAAGTAAATGCAACTTTAAATTCTTTTATTTTAGAGAAAATAGCTCAAAATAAAAATTAACTTTAAGCAAAACTTATTTCTAATGAGTAGAGGATAAAAATTTAAAGTAATTTTAATATTTTTTTTATTGGGACTAAAATTATACTTATTTTAAGCTGAAGTTCGATTAACTTGCCGACTGAATTGAAAAAAATTAAAGGCTTATGAAAAAATGTCTTTGACAACGAGTCGATGTCAGCTTGATTTTGATTTAAATAGATGAGCTTTGAATTTTCTGAGTAAATGAGAGCAATTTTTTGGAATGATTCAAAAAGGCTTTCTTGTATATATTTGGCATGTATTCCTGGATTATTCAAGTAACTCACTATGGACGAAACAAAAAGATCAAAAACATTTCCTAAAAGCCAAAAATTGTAAAAACTTTTGATTTCAACTGATTTTTCAAAAATTAAGGAAAACTGTTTTCCAAGTTTTTGCTCATAATTAGAGTTTTCTTTTAGAATCCGCGACGATTTAGATTTGGTGAATTGGATAGAATATGCCGATATTATTGGCAGAATATTTAAAACTTCTTTGGGAAGTGCTAAGTCACTATTAGTATCGAACGAGTCAAAACTTGACTTCAAAGTATCAAAGTATGAAGTAATTGATTCTTTTTTGGCTGACAAATCATAAGAATTAATCGAAATATTAAATTGTATATAAAGAGATAGAAAAAATTTTCTTAAAAATAGCTGTGTTTCAAGATGTTTTTTGGACACAAATATCTTATCTGAGCATTCCTTGTTTTTGATCGATTTAATTAAGAATTCGAATAGATTTTCATAAAAAGCTTCGAATCTCGGCGAATGTACAAAATTGCCTTCAAATATTCTAATTGAATTTAATAGTACATAAAAATTATTGCTCAGTTTGACATAAAATTTTAGGGCATGCTGAAACAACTTAATGGCCGATTCGATATCTTTGTTCATCAACTCTTTCTAAACATGAAAATTACATTGAAAGAAAAATGCTTAATTTTTAAATTCATTTAGTTACATTAATAGCCTGGTTATAGCACAATGGTGCCAAATATTTAATATAACGTTCTGTTTCATCATCGTATGGGTTTTCACATAAAAATGGGTAAATTTGCTGCATCTGACGTAGAAATTCATCTGCCATGTCAAATAATTGCTTTTAATTAAAATAAAAATCAAAAAATTTAAGAAAAAATAGCGTAGAATTTTTTTTATCAATCAAAATTATTTCTTACCTCATTTATCAGGTTTTTGCAATAAATAATTCCATAATAAATAATGCTGTTCTTTGGTGTTTGCTTCTGTTCATGCTTTAAACAAAAATCGAACCAAATTCTAAATGTCTAGTAGAGAATATTAATATTAAAAAGCAATTTGTTGCTATTAAAATTTTTCTAACCTTGAATGAATGTTTAATTTGGCTCCTGCTTTTTAAGCTATTAAGAATTGTAAGCGCTTTTGCGCCAACCCTAAACATCTGGTCATTTGTATACGAACTAGAGTTGATCAGTTTCTTTAATTTTGATGTTTAAGTTTATTAATTATGTGAATTAAATTTAAATAAGTATACTTGTGATATAAATTCAGTTTCATTGAAGTTTTGCGACTCAATAGATTCAAACAATTTTTTTTTATCGGCTAAATCTACCCGATTCATTTTGACAGATAGGATCAGTAAAAATAATTGTATACGGTTAAAGATATAATTTTTTAAAAATTCAAATAATTGTTGCAATCGAAAAAAATATTTTTTAAACATAGTAAAAAATTCAAATTTATAGCTATTAATCCCAAAGAAGCTAGACTAAGAGTATTTTAAATTAAAAAATTCAACACTTGCCATGTTTCAAATGGTTTAGTCTTAGTATAAGTTTTTTGTTCATATGATCTAATTTGAATTAAAGTTGAAAAATAATTTTTTTTCACTTTAAATAAAAAAAATGGATTATATTTTTTTAGTTAATTTATTTCTGAAATAGTAGCTAATTTATTTCTGAAAAGTAGATAAAAAAAAGTACTTTAAAATATCTGCATTAAGTAGATAAAGTTTTTTTTTTAAGTAGCTAATTAAAAAACCAAAATAAAACACAAAACAAATTATTATAAAAAATTAATTCAATCTTTTTTTGTTCTTCCGCGACCATGTTTATCTTATTAAGGACTAGCGTTATTTTTGGTCTGCCTCTTTTTTTTTAAAGCTGTAGCTTCTGTTGAAGTTGTTGCTCTAGCTGAAGCAGTATTAACACTAGAAAGCACGTAGGGTCTTTCTGAAAAAATTAAAAAAAAAATTTCTTTCACTTATATATGTTCTTTCAAAAAACGACACTACGACAACGCCACCATCGTCAAAAAAATCAATAAACAGTGATAGAATTACTTGTAATGATTGCGGAAAAACAACTTGTGGGACATGTTTACATGAAATGGTTGTAAGAGCAATGTGTAAGAGATGTCATGATTCAAAATCTAAATAGTTTTTTATGTTTTTAAATAAAATAACAAGAATTTAAACATTTAATCTTTGACTTTTAAAAAACGGGTCAGAAAGACCCGACGGGCTTTTCAGATATAAAAAAAATCGGGCTTTCTAGTGTTAAGAGAACCAAATGCATTTAAGTTCAATGGATCGAAGTGATGGCAAAGATTTTTACGTCTCCTTCTTTTTTAATTATTTTCAATTGTCAAATCAAGCGTTGAAAATTCCAATAATGAGAGTTCGTACGATACACAATTAAATGTTTACATATAAAGTGTTTCTTCCAATATTCACAACTACACATACTTGACTCCCACGTTTCATTGTTGATTTCGATTATATGAAATGATTCGTTTCACATTTTAAATTCATCAAAAGATGTGCAAGATTTTTTATTCAAATTAGCTTTGGATGCGTCTTTTCTAGCTTCGAACGTTGACTTAGTAGAAGTAACCATGTATACCTTTCATACCTTGATGATTGATTCTGACGATACGTTTATTTAGCCGCACCCATTCAAAGCCAAAGGATTAAGATTTTTTTTATTAGCTACTAAGAAAACTAAAATCCTAAAAAAATTTAATTATTAGATGTTTTAAAGATATTTGTTACTATGATCTCTTATTCTCTTAAATTAATATTTTAATTTAGCTTTTCGTGATATTAACTTTAATTAAATTTTCAAATTCTAATTTAATTTTACTTTCACTAGACTGACCATTGCGTTTCAATCTTAATTCTTTTTTATTATCGGATTTCTTTCTTTATATTTTTAATTAATTCCTTCCACTATAAAAAGTTGTGTTTAATTTTATATTATTCGAATATTTCCAAAAAATAAAATAAAACCCAAAGTTAGGCCTCAACTAATAATTGCTATTATTGTAATTTTTGTATTTGTTGTTTATTTTTAATAAAATAAAAATATAAAATAATAAAAAAAAAAAGAATTCTTTTAAATATCCCAAATATAGGGATAACATATTTTTAAGATAATTTGGTTTGTCAAGAAGTAAAGCTGTTCATCAATTATCAAGATTTTAAAAATATATATTTTGACTCGAGTCAAAGTCTGACTTTGACTTTTAACGATTCTGACTTTAAATATTGACTTTTGACAAACTCTGAATGTATGTTTAAAAATTATTTACTAGCGCAATTTTTTTCTCAATTGAATCAAATTCTCTTCGATTAAAAATTAAAAAATTTCTATTCAATGCATCATAATTATTATTTAAATAAAATAAATAAATTCAAAATAAATAAATAAATAAATAAAATATTATCTCATGAATCTTAAAATTTTATAACAATCTTATGGCTGTCATCCATTGTTAAATTCAAATCTTGAATTTCAAGTGACAAGTCCAAACTATCATATGTATACTTAACATTAGACAATTTTACGTTATCTACCCAAAATTCACTTGGTCTAAATTTGACATCAAACAATCTGACCTTGTTTAATTTATTATTGATGGTATATCCATTAGTCTTGACCACAATATCAATTATACTCTCAGAGTTAATGTGTGAATACTTATATTCAATAAACTTATATTTCAGATTTGAAATTGAATCGTTTGATTCACCATCATCCCAGTAAAGACTTCCCGATGCTTGGTCAGCTTCATCTGGAGCTACAATAATTCCGAACGGATTCTTTCTACTAGCATCAGTGTTTATGCCTGGCTCTTGGATTGGCAAAATAGCACCTCCTCTTACATGCAAAGGAATAAAATCTCTTGGAGCAGCGACAGCAATAGTTTTCGAGTCAATTTCTTGCCCATTATAATAATCGAACCATCTTGCTTCTGGTGGTATATAAACATCTTTGCTTGTTCTACCCGGATAAATTACAGGAGAAATCAAAAGCCATTTGCCCCATAAGAATTGTTCATCGATATCATAGGTTCGTTTATCAAATGGAAATTCATGTGCCAATGATCTTACAACAGTTCCTCCATTAACGTGAACATGGTAGAAAAGCGTGTACAAAAATGGTAAAAGAGTGTATCTTAAAAGAACTGTTTTCCTATTTGAAGCAGTGACTGCTGGATTGAAGACAGCTGGATCCTGGTTAGTACCGTGTAGACCATTGTGATTTCTGTAGAAAGGATTGAAAGCTCCTAATTGCATCCATCTTTCACACAATTCATCGCCGGCATCGTCAAAAAATCCACAAATATCGGCCCCTACATACGGAATCAAGAACATGTTAAACTCGAGCAAACCTATGATGTTATATTTTAAATGCTTCCACCCAGATGCGTTATCTCCCAACCAGTGACCAGCTCGTTGCCCAGAACCAGGAAAAGTGCTTCTTGTAATAACAACAGGTCTTTTATTTGGTCTTGTTTGAAGTAAAGCTTCATAAGTTGCTATTGTTTGTGTGTAACCGTACAAATTGTGAACATCATATTGTTTGTAAACTTTTTGACCATCGGTTTGTTCACCACATAAGCACAAAGTCTAAAATTAAAGAAAAAATTTTTTTTCTTTTAATGTTAATTAAAATACGTCTTAGACAATAAAAATGTTTTAAAGTTAAGGTTGATAATTATCAATCTTACTTAGAAGTTTTTTTAAAACTTATTTGATTTAGATTTATATGAATTTCATAATATCATTTCTGGTTTCTTCATCTTTTTTATGTAAAATAAAAAATTTAATAAACTTTTGCATTCAATACAGTTTTCTCTTATTGAATATGAAAAAACTGTCCTAAGCAAAGAATAAATCAAATATAAATCAAATAGGTTTTATTTAAATTTAGAAAAGACCTATATGTTTAATAAAAAGCTTGCATATTATAAAATCTAAAAAATTTACCTTATCACTTAGTCTTTCTCCAAAAGCAGCGTTAGTTCTATATGGCGGGTCATCTTTTAAATTTATTTAATTGAATAATTCTAAAAATAAATATTATAGAAGAAATAATTACCATATCTATTGAACGGGCACTTTAAACTCCAAGGCGGCAAATTATCTGGCCAGTTGAAAGGCTTATTTAGATTTGTTCCAAAATTAGCCGGTTCATTCATGTCAATCCAAAGACCATCGAATTTTAAAACATCTTGATAATATAATTTAATTTCATTAGCCCACCACTGATTTGTTCGGTTATTAAAAAAATCCGGGAATAGGACTTTTCCCTCTGGCCATACATATCCCAACATATTTCGATTTACAGTTTCACTTGCTTGTGGATTTATATCCTGGGGCCATTTTATCCAAACGTCACTTTGCATTCCACGATTATATGGATGATAGTCAGGCTCATTGGTAACTAAAGCTGGATCAACAATCGGAATAAATCTAATACCTCTAGATTTAAGCTCATTTACATATTCTGGTAAGCCAGCATATGCAACTTTGTTGTAGGTAAAATCTTTGTTACGTTCAAAATGGTCAATGTCACCGTGTTGGATGTCTAATGGAATTCCAGCATCAACAGTTCGACTGATAGCTCCTTTCATATTGTCTAACGTGTTGTAGCCATATCTAGAAAGTTGAAAGCCTAGAGCGTAATATGGTGGCATCATTGGTTTACCAATTAAGCTGGAATATTGTTGAATTACACTTTCTGGATTAGGGCCAGAGAACATATAAATATCTAAAATACCACCTAGAGTTCTATACATAAAAGTTTTCATTGCCGAAAAACGGTATTCTTGAGCATTGCTGTTCAAAATTAACAAACCATGAGCAGATCCATCAGATTCAATGCACATGTAGAATGGTTGTGTTCCATAAAGAGCTTTGTTGCCGCCCAACGGTGGCTCATCTCTAGCCCAAATTGGAAAAGTTAATGCGTTTGATGAAAATTGATGACGGAAAGTTTCATGAGTGCTTTCACCAAATCCATATACATTTTCGCTAGCCAAACGAGCATAAAAATGAATATATCTATCTGAATAAACATAGCCTTCAGCATATTCACGAGTACTGAATAATCTTGAACCTGTTGATTTTCTAAATACTTCAATTACGAGTCTTCCTTGGCTATCGGATTCAATTTTAGGATCAAGATCGTTTGATGACAAAAGTCCATCTTGAACAGTGACTGGGTTTGACCAAGAAGTTTTGACCGGAACTTCAAAGCGTTGTTTATCAGCATCTTCTATTTTTATTCGAAGCATATTAGCACCTTTTAATTCACTAGTTATCTTAAGATTGCTGATGTCTTCACCGTACAAACTTAATGAGTCAGCTTTACTAGCTGTGAATACTTTTTTGGAACGCTCTGAACCAGCGTCTATATTATTAACGCCTGAATTTAGTCTGTAAGATACTCTTGATTTATTGATGTAGCACCAGGGCACATTTTGAGTACTTGATGGATTCCATGAGCATTTTCGCTCAGAACATCTGTATTCAGTAGCACCAGCATCCGGAGAGCAATCAACTCTAAGTCTATCATCACTCAAGTCAATTATCTCAGGTATAACTACTGGTTTGAAATTTATTACGAAATCTTGGGTCATTTGAAGATCAAGACCAGTCAGGGACAATTCACCATGGTCATTTACATTTAAGTTAGTCAAATTAAGTACTTGAACAGTTTGTCTTGAGTTCAAAACTTTAACAGAGGCTTCAATTCTACCAGAGATTTTTCCAAATCCCATAATTCGAATTGTGTCCAATTTCATATTTTGCATACCATCATAATTATTATCAGTAATAGTCATTTTTAATTGATTATTATTATAAACAAATCTTGAAAAGTAATATTTAGAATTTTCAATTGAATCAATTGAGTCACCATCGTCATAAAACAATTCACCTTGGGCATTTTCATAATCATCTAATGCAATAATTAAGCCAAATGGATTCTTTCTGCTGAATGAAGTATTATTTGCTGGTTTTTGAGTTGGTAAAATGAAACCGCCTCTAACGTGTAGATTGATAAAATTAAATGGAGCATTTAGTGTTGTGTAGCCTTTAACAGACAATGAGCCATCATAGTATGAATACCATTTGCTGGAAGGTGGGAAATAAGCGTCAACATCTCGTTTATTTGCTTCAACAACTGGAGTTACTAGCCATGCTGGACCAACTAAAAATTGTCTATCAATTGCTCGGCAATTTTTATCTTGAGGAAATTCTTGGAAAAGACCGCGAATAACCAAATTTCCATAAACATGTGATTTATAGAATAGAGTATAATAATATGGAAGAATAGTGTATCTAATATTCAATGCGTTGATAGTTGAGTCGATTGATGCTTGCGACCAAACGGCTGGATCTTGATCAATTTCTTTCCATACGTTGTGATTTCGAGAGTAAGGATAGAAAGCACCAATTTGTTGCCAACGTGTGCACAATTCTTCATTTGAAGTGCTGGTAAATCCACAAATATCAGCTCCGGTGTAAGTTCTTAGTTTTTAAAAAAATAAAAAATTTTATTCAAAGTAATTTTAAATTTTAGTTTACATTCCAAACATTCCAAATTCAATCATTCCAATGATGGAACGGTGTAAATCTTTGAAGCTAGAATCGTTATCTCCCAACCAATGACCAGCATATCGTCCACTTCCTAAAAATGTGGATCTAGAAAGAACAAAACTTCGCTTTCCAGTGGCTAGTCTTGTTGCTATTTGAGTTGCCTTTGCTTGCTTTAGACCGTAAAGATTATGCACATCATAGTGACGGTATTTTCCATCTTCTTGTAAGCCAATCATGCATAGTGTTTTTTGAGACAATCTTGCCGGTTTCTGATATTCATCGTATCTATAGACAGCTTTTGTTCTAAAAGGAGGATCATCATATTTTGAATATGGACATTTCAATGACCAGTATGGAAGTTTATCATCAGGCCAATTCCATGGTTTATCTTCATTGGTCCCAAAAACAGACTTGATTAATTAATAAAGTGATTAAATAATTTAATCATAAAATTAAAAAAAAAATATTTCATTTTCAGCATATTGAAGTTTATGTCCATTTCCCAAAATATATTTTTCAATTTTTAAGGATTTTTTTAAATAAAACATTTAATACAAAAACATATTTCCATGAGTGGCAAAAGTAAATTTTTGTTTATAATTTTTCCAGCTATTAACGACAGCCGCTAATATGACATTGAATGAATTTTAAATTCATTTTAGTTAAAGTCTTAACAATAAAGGATAAATCATTTAATTAATTTCTTATACTATTCTAATTGATCATACTGATCATATTATTCATTTTATTCTTATTGATCATATTATTCATATTAT
>VANL01000068.1:0-80381 GCA_006352455.1 Brachionus sp. 'Tiscar' | reverse complement strand
TACAAAGATCTTAATAACTTACAATCAAAACGAGTGGATGATTTCCTGATGCGACCTAACATTTGATTTGCTTTGAAAGTAGCCTCTATCACTTGATTTTTCCATTTAAGATTTGTATTGAAAATAACTCCAAGATCTCTTTCGGTTTCTGACATTGATAACTGCTTACGCAATTAAATAAGGAGAATCTTTGTTTTTATGACCATAATGCATAACCACAAATTTTTATGTGTTGAAGAGAAGAAGCCAATCTTGAGTCCACTTGAAAATTAAATCTAAATCTGATTGTAGTTTCGCTGCGCTTATTTCTGATACCGTTTGCGAGAAAATTTTAGTATCATCTGCATACATTTTGATACATTCTCATTTCTAATGTGTAAAGAAATTAATTGATTCAATACCAAAACGCATCAATACTTGTTATGATGTGAAAGGTATTTCATCTTTTCAAAAAATTGTATTTGAAATTGAATCAATAAACAATACCATCAATAAAAATATTCTAATATCAAGAAAATATTTAAAATTTTTAGTATTAATTCAAGCTTTTTTTGCACATTTTGACAATCTGAATTTACAAAAAAACATTTTTTTTAACAAGAATTTTTCTAATAATTTTAAATAAGTCAAATAAAGTTTTCTTAGATAGTTTTTACTTGTGTTCTAGAAATTGATGATGATGAAGCTGTGTTTCAAAAATATAAGTTGACGCTCATCTTTGTCAATTGAATCAAATGACTCTCTTCTATTTAACAAATAATTTAAAAAATTAAAAATTCTTTCTTCATTAAGTCAAGCAAAATTTATTCTATTTATAAGAAAAGCTTTTTTTTTCAATTGATAATTAAAAAAATTCTTAAATACAATTTTGACATATTAAGTTGATTGTTTTCAAAAATATTTACAAGATTAAAATCACAAACCCAATCATAAATCTGTAAAACCAAACAAAATTTAATCGAACTCTTAAAATAAGATTTTATTTATTTTATTCTCAAAATATTCATCAAATTTAATAATATTAGTTGAATTTAGTGTTTAGAAAAAATAAATTAAAAAAGAGAGTATCTTGCTGTGAAAAAATTAAAACTAAAATATCACCATATGAAACATTTTAATAAATTTTCAGTCGATTCTAAAGATATATTTCCTATTATGTTATTTAGAAATTCATCTTTTTGTGTTAAACCAGAATATTTTCCAGCTGAAGGAATTACTTATATTTTCACTTAAATATAAATTAAAATAGGCTAATCTAAACAACTACAGGATTTAAAAAATATATGAAAAAAAAAATTTTTGTTTTCCTAAGCAACTAAGTTAAAGTTAAGTTTGGTTTCGGTTAGAGCATGATATTTTTATTTTATTTAGAAAATTACTTATAAAATAAAATCAGAGCTTAAACTTTTTTTAAATTCATCTTAAAATTGTAAATCAAATTTAGTTAAAGTTTCAAATTAAAAAAAATTTAATTGACAAGTTATTTTTCATTTTTTTCTTATTCTTAATTAAATATTATCTCTCAGTCTTTCTAGAACTTCTAAGAAAATCTATCGGTCAAAACGAATCGATTTTTTTTTAAATTTGGTTTTATTTGTTTTTTATATAAATAAAAATTTTAAAATAAAATTAAAATTGTTTTATTGTAATTAAGTTTAAGTTAAGATTGGTTTCAGTTTGAACATAATATTTTTTTTTTTTATTTAGAACATTACTCATTTATTTTTCGATATTTTAGTAATTGTACAATTTAAATGATTTAGTAATATAAATTTAAGATCTCTAATATAAGTTTGAGTTATATTGTGTATTAAATGACTTATAAAGGGATAAAAATAAGATTTCAAATTTTTTTGGAAAAAAAGAAAATGTTTTTGGGAATAATAAACAATAATTTGCCTTTTATTGAATTTTAAAAAAATAATTTTTCATTGTGGAATAATTTTGCAACTTAATTCTTCAGAGATTAAATTTTTGGTGATAAATAACTTAAAAGAGAAGAAAAAATTTCTTACAAAATCTTCTAATGACTACTGTCTTATTTGATAAATGTTTTTTTAACATAAAATAAAAAAAATTCAGAAAATTGAAAAATAAATTTTTTATTTTTGATTAGCTTTTGAATAATTTAAAACGATTTTTATTACTAATTTCTATTTTTCAAAAAGAATATTTATCGATTTTTGCTAATTAAAACAAGTAAATATTTCCATTTTATTGTTTATATTTTTAATCATAAAGCCTTGGTCTCTTTTTCGTCTGGTAGAAAAAAATGATTTTTGATTATTTTCAAAAAAAATTATTTTTATTTTCGAAAAAAATTGGTTTAACAAAATTAGATTCATTATTTGCAAATTTCTTTCTTTCTAATTTAGAAAAAAAGCATTTAAAATCAAAAGGAACGAAAAATTTGAGCTTAAATTCAAGGTATAAATAATTATCTTGAAACTCTAAAAAAAAAAGATAACTATTCAAGTGAAAGCTATTTTGTGTTTTTTTTGTTAGATCCAATATGTTACTTAAGATTCTTTTCAATATTTTTCTGATTAGGAATATTAAGTTCTTCTTTTGTTGAAATTAATAATATTATTATAAAAACAAATAATTTGTGCTTAATGTATATTTGGCTTTTTGAATAAAAAAATCTGGCCTTAATGGATTGTTTCAATTTTACTATTTTTCCAATTCATAAATTTAACAAATTAGTTAATTGTAGATTAATTTGATTAAAGCATAATTCCAAGGATTAAATTTTTTTTAAGTGAATGATAGAATGACATTTTTTTTAAACTATAGAAATTTAAAAGCTTACACATCTCCTGGGAATATTTGCAGTCAATTCATAATAATCAAATAAACTAAATGACTGCGGTTTTAAAAGAAAAAATTTGATTAAATTTATTTTTATTGAAAAATTGATTGGATTTTTTTATTTAAAATAATAAAAAAAAAATTAAGTAATTCGTTGTTGAAATTAGATAGCATGCTAAAATACTTCTAATTTTTAATAGCTTTTCTTCTCTAATTTTCAAAAATATCAATCATTTATTTGTTGAACATCAAAATATATACCTACTAAAGAAACAATCCAATTAATCGCTGGTTGTATTAAAAAGTTTATACTTTACATCGGAACTAAAATAAATTATTCGTAATATTGAAAATAAAATAAATACTGTTGTCGAGTTTTAATGTTTAGCTTGATTAGGTTATGATGTACAGTTTAAAATAGAAATGTTGTTAAGAAAATAATTTTGGATTTTTATTACAATAAAGAATTTTTAGTTAAAATTTGAAATTTTGATACAAGAAAAGCGACAAAAAAATAACATATCTCAAATTTGGAGCGACTATCAAATAACTAAAATTATTGATTAAGGGATTCTTTTTTAATTTAGGTAACTGACACATGTTATTTATTTATGTTTATTTATAAATATAAATTCATTTATTATTTAATTTTCTTCAGAACGAAATTATAAAAAAAAATCTAACTCTTTAATAGATGAAGCTTTCATCTTATCTTCCAAAATTCTCACAATCAAACAGAATTTTCTAATTCTTAAAATAATTAAGCGTTCAATTTATTCTAAATTAACACTATTGTTTTTTTCTTCATTTAGTTAGACTCATTCGGAAAAATTCATTAATAGATGGCTAAATTAAAAAAATTCACTTTTTGTTTAAATTATAAAAAATTATTGTTAATCTGGCAAATGATTAAACTAAAAATGTAGGAGTTAATTACTAATCCACAGTAATGTTCACTTACTAAATTTAATTAAATATTTTAAGATACTTATCTTGTAAAAATAAATTTTTCAAAAATTATATTTTCTAAAAATATGTTTTTGAGTTAGTTCAGATTTTTGAGTTTTCTTTTCAATAATTTTGGAATGAACAAGTTAGTTATTAGGGTTGAAAACATTCAAAATTACTATAGTATTTTAAATTAAAGGAAGGACGAGGAATTCAGCTTTTAATTAAAAAATCAATGACAATATTGTGGTTAAAATTAATAGAAATTTCTCACTCCTTATTACTTGAAATTTATTCTATTAAAAAAATGGTGACTTAGCTATAATTGAAAAAATTTTTTTTTTCGTAATTTATTTGTATTATTTAATTGATAATCTTTCAAAATTAATTTAAAAAAAAAACTTAAGCTTAAATTTTATTTTCCAAAACACTTCACGTCAGCCACCCTTTCACTTCTTCTCAATGAAATAAGAATAAAATCAATCTGCGAAATATTAAACGCTTTTGTTTTTTGTAAAAAGATAGTTTAGATTAAAATTTTAAGAAAATGAGCTGAAGAAAACAATACGAAAATGGTTAACTTAACAAGTAATTCTAACATAACAGTGCCAACCATAAACATGGACATGCCATTGGATATAATCATCTATGGTTCTTTTTTTTACACCCTAATATTTATTTTAGGAGTGTCTGGAAATTCTCTGGTTATTTATGTTTTAATGAAAGAAAAAGAGCTTAGAAATTTCACTAACTATCTCCTTGCTAATCTTTCTGTAGCCGATCTAATGGTTTTGTTTACATGTGTACCAAGTGCTTTTCATGATCTATTTGCCAAAGAGAGATGGTACCTAGGCCGAATGATGTGCCATTTGATGGCATTTATTGAAAACTGCATGGGAAATGCGTCCATTCTATCGATTTTTCTGATAACTATTGAACGCTATTATGTAATATGCAGACCTTTAAACGTCAGATCAATGATGACTCCATCTCGTACACTAAAACTTCTGTCTATGATATGGCTTATTTGCATCGCAATCAATTTACCGTTCATATTTTTGACCGAATACAAAAAATACCATTTTTTCGACAAAAATACCGATGAATACAAGTGCAATACTCGATCTCCAAACTTGATATCATTTTACTATTTCATAAGCGTGACATTCATTATTTATGTTCTTATTGGCATTGTTCTTTTGGGCATGTATTACAAAATTTCTCAATCACTCAAAAAATCGACCCTTCTGCTTCAATCATCAACCAACAAGCATTGTTTATCAGATTATAAAATTAGCTTTTCGCCTTCTAACGAAAATTGCTTGGTGTCTAAAAAAAAGTGCAACAATAGCGAAGAAAGTGATGCTAAAGTAAGCTTTTTGCTGGTGAAAAATTCTCCTTTTAGATCTTCTGATTCAAGTGTGACAAGTAAAACATATAATCTAGACAAGTGTCTAAATTTGAATAATACTCTTGAAAGATATATAAAACCACGAAAACAGTTAATTTATATGCTAATGTGCGTGATAATTGTATTCTATGTGTGCCTGTTTCCTCTAAAACTTTGGAATCTGACCCTCATGTTTATAGGTCACAAGCCTTATTTTCCAAAATTGATAAATCTAAGAAATTATTGGTACATAAGCATCACTTTTCGGATATTTTTTTACACAAATAGTTTTATCAACCCAATTCTTTATAATTGCTTGTCGAAAAGATTCCGAAACGGTTTCAAAAAATTATCCATATTCAAGATATGCTTTAAAACAAAAAGTCAATTTAAAAAAGAGTCATGTGAGCTTGAAACAAAAAATACTTATCTAATGTAAAATTATTTTAAATTATTTTTTATTTAAATATTTAATAAAATAATTAAAAATCCTAAGCCAGTAAATACATTTTATTTATTTTTTTTTTTAAAAACTATTTTAAAAGAAAAAATCATATCAAAACATTTTTATGTGCTTTATTATTAAACAGAAGAATTTCCAAATATAAGAGAAATAGTTTTTTTTTGCTAAAATGCTATAACAATTTATCTTTTAAAAATAATGTAAAAAGTTAAAATTATTTTGAAAATTTGGCGTTGGTAATTGCTTCAAAAGACTTTTTTTTATTTAAATTTGAGCATTTGTTTAAATTAAGCATACTTCACTAAAAGAAATCACTTCAAGCTGACTCGGTTTGTAGAAGATTTAAAATTTGGAATATGAATATAAGCATTTCCATATGTATGTTAATGCATATTGAAAAAAAATTTAAAATCTTGGCAGATACCCTCGATGAACTTAAATCTTCCAAAGAAATATGAATTTTTGATGATCTTATAAGTGGAAGAGTAGTAAATGTAATTACGCGTTTGTAATTATGCTCTTACTAAAATTAAAGAAGAACTAGAAAAATTTGAGCCGACTGGCAAGAAACTTTAATTTGAAAAAAGCTGAACAATATAGTGCAACATTCAAAGTTGCACAAATCACAACATTCTTTTAAAACTCTGCAAAATTAGCAGAATAAAATTTTAATGTTTTTGAGTATGGTGCATTTTGCAGAATCAATTTTAAGGTCTAAAAAAAAGTTGTAGCTTTTTAAACTTTTTGTTCTGTTCTTTTAACAATATTTTTTTATAATAAAAAACAAAAAAATTTTAAAACAATTTATTGTTTAATTTTTTTCCTTGTTTGTATATTTAATTTTCTTTTTAAATTTTTTGGGATTTATACCATAAGCAGCAAGGCGCTCATCGGTAATAGATTCTACAATATTTTTGTTTTTCTTTTTATGCTTTTTAATACCTTTTTTCTTTTCAATATTCTTCAACTTTTTCTCATCATTCTGTTTGGTCTCTTTTTGCTTCACGGCCGCTTCATTTTTTTCTTGAGTTTGTTTCTTCTTCGCAGAAATGCTCATTTTATTTTTGTTCTTCTCACTTTTTTTTTCTTCCTGTTCTTTTGTAGAATTTAGCTCGCTATTTTCATCTTTGATATCTTTTTTAATCGTAGTCATTTTCTTTTCGACAATTTGATCTTTTTGATTTTCATTTTTTTCTTCATCCTCATCATCAGATTCTTCTTCCTCACCTGGATTATAATAAGATGCTAGAATTTTCTTTTTCAAATCTATTTGATTTTTTTTATTCTTGTAAATTTTTGCATCTTGTATTTCGTCCTGTACAGGTCTAAGAAAATAAATTAGTTTTATTTTAAATAAATATATTATGTTATCATTTACCTATATTGTATTGTCTTTTTCAATGAAGCCCATTGGTTCAATTCAGTGTCTTTACTAGCCAAAATCTAAAGAATTATTTAAGAAAATATAGCAACAATAAAAAATGATATCACCTCTTCAACACTCAAACCAAAATCATTAGGTACAACTTCTCTGTACTTAAACCGACATGGTAAATCTCCTCCAATAACGTCTTCGCAGTCTAATTTGTAATACTCTTCAAAGTATTCTTCAAAACTTTTTTCATCTAAATTTAAAATCGTTTATTTCATTTTATAAATTCGAAATAACAATTTATTACTTGGATTAAAAACAGGTTTTTTTTTAAGTATTGCCTCAGCAAATTTTCCTTTCTTTTTAGTTTTATTTGGTTGGTCCATACTAGGATCATAATCTGCATCCATCTTAAAGACAAATAAATTTTCTTATTCAAAAAATCGGTTTTTTAGAATCTTACAATAAAATCCGGATCTTCTAGCTCATCTTCTTCATCTTTCTTTTTTTTCTTTCTTTTATTTTTATTGTTTTCTTCAATCAGTTTCTCTTCAGGATCTTGTCCCTGCCATTCATCCCAATCCATATCTAACAAAAAAGCTTAGAGCTAATTTTTTAATCAGAAGATGAATTACATTTTAAGTCTTCTTCTTCATCATCGGTAAAAACTGGTTTATCTTCATCATTTTCAGGGTCGTTATTTAGTAATGGATCTTGTTGTTGATAATAGTCGTCATCAAATGTTGCCTTTGTAAAATAAAATAAAAAAAAACTTTTAACAAGCATCAATAATTAATCTACTTTAATTCAAAGAATATTTAAGATAGTTTTTGTAATTTTTATTTCTTTAAATTAGCAAGATAGATATTTTCAAAAAAGAACTAGTTCTAAGATTTTTAAAAAAAAATCATATCTGTTAATAAATGAAGATTATCGAACAATGTAGATACTGATTTATATATCCTTTAGTATTATGAATTTCAAAAACAAAAAGAACAAAAATTCTCCCTTTTTTTGATAAATTAAATTTAACTAAATTAAAATGTATTTAAAAAACTGCAGCTTAGTGTAACAAGCTTTTTTGCACCTTTTTTACCCAAAATAAAAACTAAATTTTCTTTTTTGTTAAAGTAAACCAAATCAATAATTAATTTAATTCTTATTTATGATTTATTTTTTATCTTTAATTTATATCAGAATTATTTTAAGAAAAAAATTGTTACTCTAAACAGTTAGTTTTTTTTTAATATACTTTATTTTAGTAAATTTTAATTTATCAAAAAAAGAAGAATTTATGTTTTTTTTTGCATTTGAAATTCACAATATCATATCTATTTTCGAAAATTTTATCTTTTTGATTGTCATTTTTTTATCATCTTTATTATTATGAATTTCAATCACAAAAATACTAGATATCTGAATAAATATGTAAAAAAAGAAAATTTTTTTGAACAGTGTTTGGCAAAAGTCGCGGAAAAAAGTCAAAGTATAGAAAAATAAAGTCCGAATTGTGACTTAAGTTGAGTTGTTGACGAAAAATTTAACTTTGTGATATTTCTAATAAAATTGTTAAATCTCTTTAAAACCTGAAAAACTACAGTTTCCCAAAGTTGAATTAAAATGTAAAATATTGTTTTTGTCAGAAATAGATTTTTAATTTCATATTTAAAATTTGATCAAAAATGAAACTTTTTTTTTAATAAAATCATCTATTTACTTGCATTTTTTTCTCATATTCATCAGGATCAAAATCTTTTTCGAGATCATCAACATCAAGCTTTAGGTCATAGTTTCCGGTGATTTTTTTCAGTTTTTCCAACTTATCCACTATTTCTTTTCTCTTCAAATTCTTTAAGCGTTTAATTTCCTCTTTCTTTTTTTGTTTCTCAGCCTCTTTTCGTTCTTTATACTCCTTTCGCTTTTCTTTACGTTTATTGTCCTTGCGTCTCATCGAATCAGCAATTGTTCTCGGAAAGGATTTTATAAACTCTGCATCTGGTTCTTCAAACCTAAAATTGAATTTTCGTTCAAAATTTTCTTGACTTTCGACTATCTTCTCTTCTTCAGACAAATCTACATAATCCAATGGTTGTTCAAGCTTGGTATCATTTTTAGCCTTTATTACAGTGTCTTCTTCCTCATCTTCTTCATCAGAACTTTTAAATATATATCTTTTATTCAAAATAAAGTCTCTGAGATATTTTTCCTCATAGCTCAAATTCGGATCATTCCAATAATCGTGTAGATATTTCTTTTTTAAAATTTAATTTCATATTTAGTTATTCAATTTTTTTTGATACTCACCATACTATTCTCTAACTCATTGTCTTTAATTTTTTCCTTTTTACCTTTAAGCCATTCAATATAGTCGGCTTCTTCTTGTTCCTTTTCAACTTGAGTCTTTGCTTTAATTTTGAAAAAGTCTTCTTCTTCATCGCTTTCTTGACCAAATTGATCGGCTACATTCTTAAGACTTGTTTTTATTTCAGTCTGCTCTTCAAAATAGCTTTTTTTTGAATTTTTTTTTAACTCTTCATTGTGATTTTCATCATCCTCGTAAATATTTGTATTTTCCAAATATTCATCAGATTTTTCGAGTCTTAAAATTTTAAAAAACCATTAGACAAGATAATTTAATTAATAATAATGAATTACTTCTTAAGAATCATCTCTCTTTCCAGATCTTTAAGAGTTTTCTTAGCTTCTTTTTTATTTTTTTTCTGCTCAGTATCTTCCTCATGAGTGTCAGAATCTTGTTCATCATTTTTTTTCAATTGATCAAAAAATTTACAACTTTCTTTGTCGTAAATTTTTGGATTTCGACTTTTGACTAGAGACAAAGCCTTTAGAAATTCCTTTTCAACATCGTTAGTTAATTCCTTGAAAAAAAATATTCACTTATAGATTAAATCGTCATTTTTGATTTTCAAAAACATACTCTAGCATCTTCATCCTCAGTTTCGTCGCTACTAGACTCTTCTGCATCCAATAGATTTACATCACCGTACTTATCTTTTACTAAATTCGAGAAAATTTTAATAAATTCTTATAAAAAATAGATTAATGAATATTTCTACATTTTTGAAGTTCTTCTTTGTTCCTCCATTTATCATAACGTTCGGCATATTTTGTATTTATCTTCAAAACACTACTAGTATCTGCCTTCTCATCATCACTGACATCCAAATCAATTTTTTTCTTACTGACCATTTTTCTAAATATTTTATTAATTTTTCTAAAGCATGTGGTTATGCTAATTCAAATTAAAATTATTTTATTTTAAAAGAAAATATACATTTCATGATGAAAAAAAACTAATAAAAAGTTAAGTTTATTTTCTTAAAATTTTTAAAATTAAACCTAAAGTTGTTTTTTTTAATATTTCCTTGAAATCTAATCAATAAAGATTATTAGGTTTTTATAGATTTATAAATTTAAAAGTTAAAAATTTTTTTTATACTTTTTCAAAGTTTGTCTATTCATATACATTCTTAACAAACCATTGGGGCTTTAGAACTTTTTATAGAAATGGAAATAAAAATGATAATAAAATAATAAAATTTATTAAAGTGTTTAAAATTTTTTTAATTTTTTATATTTTTTCGTTAAGACTATTTCTTTTAACATATCAAATTTTTTTATTTAAAACAGTAGAAATTCGTTTTTGTAAAATTAAAAAAAAAAATACTGAATTATTATTATGCCGCATTTGATTTAAAAAAATTATTTCGTTATTTTAAATGCGTATTTTTCTTGATTGACAAAAATTATTAAATTTAAATCGCATTTTTAAAACTTAAAGAATTTTCTTTCTTGTATTTTTAAATCCAACTGTTTTTGGACCAGCTTCTTTTTGCATGTTTTTGCCCTTTTTAAATTTGATACCAAAAAATTTTTTTATGACCTTACTACCATCAAAGTGATCACCAATCGATTTTTCAGTAATAAACACAATTATATATTCCTTGTTTTTACATTTTTTACTCTTTATATAAACTTTTTGTGAATAAAATTTTCACACGGCTTAATTTGAGGTCATCAGACTATTCAATTATTTATAGGTTTAAATTTATTGAAAAAAATTCACGCAATGATTCAAAACCTCGCACACACCTTGAAGCTAAAACCTTACCAACATGTAGCTGAGATTTAGAATAAATAAATGCCTGAAGCCGAATCTAAAATTGACCATGAACCTGATCAAATTAGGGTCACTAAAAAGACCAAATTGCTTATTCTCTAGTTTTAGAGGAATCAAAAACAAAGAAACCAAAAGCCATCTATACAGGTAATTATTCTGAATTTGTTGTTATTTAACAAAAAAACAATTCTGAAACTGAAGTGCAGCATACTTTATTTTTAAAATAATAAAATAATTTTTCATTGGTAAAAAAAGGCAAAAAAATAAAAAGTTTTTTAATTTATTTAATTTCAATTATTTTTAATGATTAAAAAATAAATTATTTTTATTCAATTTGTATTTGAATTTTACAAAACCACTTCAATTAAGTAATCTTAATTTAAGAATTTTGGAATGAAAGTCTAAAACACAAAATTTATTCTTAAAAAAAAAGCCTATTATTCTTAAAAATTGCTTTAATAATACAAAATATTAATTTTAACCTAAGATAAAGCTATAACATAATTAATTTGAAATTAACTATGTAATTTCAAAATAATTCGTAATATACTTGTTTGTTTATTCGTTAATTTGGTTACAGAATAATTTAAAAGAATTTTAATAATTTTGAAATTATCCCAAAATTTTTTTGAATAAATAGTTAAAAAAAATTAAATTATTTAAAGCTAATCGGACAAAGTTTGAAATAAAAAAGGTTTACCAACAATACAAAATGCCAACAATTTTTTACTTCAAAATCATTTTTCTCAACTCTGAAAGTAGAAATGGTAAAATATGAATAATCATTCTTTTAATTATTAGTAATTAATAATTTTGTGAACAATACACAATGAATTGCGGAACAATTATTCCTTTATTCCAAAATTACGATATTAGCTTTAAAATACGTTTTGAACAATTAGTTTGTTTTGTTTTTGCTAAGTTGGCCAAAAACAGTCGTCCGTGAAGTTGCTGCATATTTATTATAATTAAACTTATATAACTAGATGCATCCCATTCTTTTCCTCAAACAACTTTAATCATTTTTATCTTTAAGTAGTTCTTTAATTGATTGTTTTGGCAAGCTCATGTAGAATTAAGCCATGGTTCAAAGTAACGTTTAGAAATTTTATATTTTTCTGATTAGATTGCATTTGATGGCTATGTAGGTTTAAGTAGATCTGTGTAAAATTTGGTTAAACAAAGTGCATCTCCTCTTTGTCCCAACCGTGAATAAAATAAAGCTGATAAAATAATGATGGTGCTGCTCTAAATTTCGCATCAAGTCTTTTCAACATTTTTATATTTTGGCACAAAATTTGATGACTCACATAATGTTAAACTTTTTTGTTCAATCGTCTTACAAATTTTTTCTTAGTATATTCTCTCAATTCTCATTAGCCATATTTTTAACATTTTGTTTGGCACTCATCACAATTGTTTCGTTTTGCTTTACTTTTTAATGAATCTCATGATTATTAGATTGACTTATAACATGATCATCACTAGCTTTTAAAAGTGGTTTACATTTCACGTTATCGTCATGTTATCGTCTTCATTTCCAATTTGTGGTACTAGTTAATGGGTTTTTAGAATTAATTTTATAGTAAAGATGATGCATACATAAGAGATATTGTCCACCTTTGGACGTTGGTACTAATGTGAATTCATTTATTTTATTGCAAAGAGGTTGTGCATATTTCAATGCAAATTTCGCTCCCTATTTGAGACTAATGTACCTGGACAAATTTCAAATTATTTTGAAGCTTATCATTCAAGAATTACAGTCATATATTTCTTATAAAAATCTTAACTAGGGGCTATGAGTTATAGCGTTTCAAAGATACCCAGCTTTTAGTTTTAGATTATTAGAATATCGCATAATAAAGGACCTAAAATCGGAATATTTTTTCTTTATTTGCAATTGAAAATTTTCTCTTTTATGAGAAAATATTAATATCAATATTTTGTTCATGATGGGTATCTATCAGTAAAAATGGAGGATTATTTTGAAATAGACTAATATTGTTAAAAAAAAAACACAAAAATTGCATTTAGACTGATTCTGCAACATTATCACTTAAAATCTGACTCAATTGACCAACTCGATCACCTCTTCTGTTACAGGAAATCCACTTTCTAACACGGTCGTTTTGGGTTCCAAGTTTGTTGTCTTCTATCTGTTCCATTTTTTTTACTTTTAGTAAATCTTATTCAAAAAATCAGGTACTTTTATATTAATTTCAAGGGGAGACCTTGATTTCAAAAATGACTGCAGACTATTAAACTTAGCATTTTATTCTGACCTTTTTTAAGTTTAAGTAGAGTTTATCAAATTGAATAATTTTTTCATTAATTATTTATAAGTAAGAGTCAAAGTAGTTCTTTTTTCTTATACTAACTACCGAATTAATGACGTGTTCGTAACCGTACGTACAGAAACGTCTCAGAACCGTACCGAAATGAGTTGTTTTTTAAATAAGACATGTTTTTTTTTATTTAATTTTTGAAAAAAACTAAGTCTACCCTAAATTTTCGAGTGAAATTTTAGAAAATGATATTAATTTTATCAAAAAAAATATTATAAGCCTTTTTTTGGAGAGAAATTTGCATTGAAATATGCACAACTTCTTTGAGATATTATTTTAGTTGTAATATTGAATAGTTTATTAATAATTGATAATAATTAACAGTATTTAGACATTTTTTAATATTTAAGCGTCAATTTTTTTCTTAAAACTCCACCTTTTTCTCGGTTTATCAATCAATCAAAAAAAATGTTGAAATACCGTGAGCCCTGTCTAGACTAGTTTGAAGTGTAAGTTTAATATATTTAATTTTTTTGATGTCACCCAAAAAGAAAGGTAAACGCCAAGAGGCTTGCGTGTTGGTAATTCAAGCAGAGGGTCGAAAGTTCGACTCATGCAAGGGGATAGAAAATCTTACAAATGTCTCTGTAGTACGAGGCGTATGTTTTAAACCCCTTTCATTTAAAAAACGGGGAATAAGAAAGGCCGTATGCTAACAGTGCTTATTCGACAGCTCATAGCTGATTAGTAGTAAAATCTAAGGAAATATTAAAAAGAGTAGGACCAAGAACTAAAAAGTCTTAAGCCAAATTTTAATGCACAGTAGGCTATGACTTGATAAAAGAATAAAGAGAACCCTGGTAAGACTTTAAACAAATCGGCGATCAATTGAATAAACTTTTAAGATTATTTAAAAGGTGATAATTTAATATGTAATTTGAATATGAAGATAAAATCACAAAAAAAATCTTGATTGCATAACTTGAAAATGTTTAGATCCCCATAAAAATGTGTTAATTGTTTAAGTGCTTGATTTGGCTTAAATTTCTTGAATAAATATTTTTATATCTGATTATCGGTTTAATGGACCATTGGGACGTAAATTATTTATATATGCTTAAGCTTTTTTATTATTTAAATAAACGTGAAGTCTATCGATTATACTCCCCTGAGTAAAAATTGACAGCTAACTGGTCTAATCAATAGAATGCTCAAGTGGTTCTGTTTCATAAATTTTCTAACTCGGTCGGGAGTTGAAGTGTTTGAGTTAAATGTTGTTCATAAGATATCAATTTACTAAAAACAGTAGAAAATTTTCCAAGGATTAAATTATTTAATAACGTAAGAGAAACAAAGAAATAAATATTTTTAGATAAATTGGAAGTAGGCGAACCTTTAAAAAATTTGCTTAATCTTGAAAATTTTATTTAAAAATGACAGATGATAGATTTATTCTTTTATTTTATCGACAAAGTTGTCAATTTAATCGATACAGTAGCAGAATTTGAGTTAAGGTGGCTAAAAATTATGCGTAGTAATTTTAATTTTTAAATAATAGAAAAAAAAAAAGAAAATTTTTTTATTTTTTTGCTATTTTAAAAGCTTATGGATTTCTTAGTCATGAAAAATAACTTCAAAGCCTCTTCTGAATTCATAGCAATATTCACCTTTGTCTTAGAAACCGAATATTTAAATATTTACTTTGAGAAAATGTTTTTTTATTTGAGTTGAAAAATTTTTGCCGCAATACATTGGTTTCACATTATTTTTTATTTATTATATATCAGAGAAATTTCGATAGCTATGAATAAAGCAAAAAAATATTTGTGATTTTATCTCGAGAAAAATAAATTAGCATATTACAGAATTGATTTTATTATTTTATCTTTTATTTTTCTAATTAATTCACAAGATTAAAGAACACTTTTGTTTTGATAGGGTATATAAAACAATTTTCGGAGTGATAATAATAAATCTTAATCCATATCTTTATTTTAAGATACACAAATTTAAGGTTTTAATTTTTAATATGAGTTTAATCTTAAAAGATAAACCGACCACTTAAAAATTCGCTTCTCATGAATTAAAAATAACATATGTGAAAAAGCTCAAAAGATTCAACTATTTTTAAATTCAGGTTAAAATTCAGCTTTGCCTGTTTATCAAAATTTAGATTTTAAAGTAGAATTACTTTTATGGCTAGAATTTTTTATTAATTTTTTTTTAAAAGCTAGTCTCGCTTATCAGTAGGTAAAAAAAACTAGACATTTAGGATAATTTTGTCTTTAAATAATAGTTAAATTGTTAGAATATGTTTTATTTGGTAAAGATGAAAAAGCCGAATATTAAAATTTTTTAGTTTTAAATAACTTTTTTAGATTATCAAATTTTACTCTAAAAATTAAAATTATTTTAGAGCTGTGATGAGCCAAAAATTATTATTTAGGAAAATAAAAAATCTATGTTTAATGAAAGTGTGAATTATCATAATTTAATTTTTTCTTTTGATTTAAAATAAAAAACAATCGAGAGATAATAGAAAAATTTCGATTTAATGTCGTAACCACTAAGTAAGTTCCAGGTTAGAATTATTTTTTATATTACTTTTAGCTAACACTTTAACAAGAATACGAGAATTTAATATTTGATAAAAAATATAATCTAATTTTTTTCTAGATTTTTTTTTATTTAAAAAATTTTTTTTATCAGGCAAAAATATTTATTGAATTTTTCTGCTTAGTAAATGAAAGGATTAACAATGTGAAGGTGTTTTGAGAACACCAAACACCTAAGCTTTAATTGAAAATAAACTTACAGAAAAGTTTATTTATTTGCTGTTAAAAGCTAAGAAAAAATTTAATTAATAAAGCTTGTTCAGGAAAATAATTTAAAAAAAAAATGTTTGGTCGAAATATGCTAATATAAAGACTAATTTAAAGGCATGATATGCCTTTAGAAAAATTATGACTATAGAATGCGCTCTGGTTTACTGAATTAAAATAATTGTGGGTAATAATCATAAATTATTACACTCAATAGGAAAAGTCGAACGTTCGAGCGTGCTAAAGCAAAATAGCTATCTCGCACATAAAATATTTTATTTTCTAAATATAAAAAAAATTTTTCTAGCTAAATCTAAGCAATATAAGAAAGAGAGAGAGCAAGCTTTAAAATGCGCCATTTCTATTTTAGTTTGTATTCATAATAGGCGAGCAACAAAGGCTTCTCTACTCTAGGCCAAACTATTTGCCAAACAAATACTAGACCAATTTTGGATTGGCTTGGCAGATTCCTATGAAACTTAAATTTAATTTTATTTTAGATTTTTATTTATTTATTTAATAATAAATTAAAAAAAAAAAAAAAAAACTTAAAAAATTTATGTTTTTTTTTCTTCCACCCATTAACGTGTAAATTTGCAACAATGAGTAAAAAAATGGAAGATAAGAGCAGTGGTTACTGCATACCGGAGAGCATTTTGAGCGATTTGTGTAGTCGGTTCATTATAAACGTACCCGAAGAGGAACGCACAGATCTGATACGCATATTTTTTCAGATAGAAATAGCGCACTGGTTTTATCTGGACTTCTACTGTGAGTCGAGCTATTCGTCTGCCAGTTCGTCGTCATCGTCGCCGTCCTCATCCTCATCATCATCGGACGACAACGACGAAGACAGCGAAACAAACCTAGTGCCACAAAAGCCATTTTCAACCCATCAGCTCAAGCCGTGCAGCATTCGCACATTTGCCGAGAACATATTCCGTCATTGCCCATTTTTGGTGCAGCACGCCAGTCAGCTAGACGACATTCTGTCCAAATGGCGCTCGTTCAAACACGCAGTGCCAACCAACGGAGCGATAATACTCGACGAGTCAATGAAGCATGTGCTGTTAGTGCAAGGCTTTTGGGCCAAGGCCTCCTGGGGCTTTCCAAAGGGAAAGGTGTTCGAAGAGGAGACCGAGGCCAAGTGCGCCATACGCGAAGTTCTCGAAGAGACCGGTTATGACATTAGCAAAAAACTGGTCGATAACGAATACTTGCAGATAAATATAAATGATCAGACTATTCGTTTGTACATCATAACCGATGTATCCAAGTCGATTAAATTCGAGCCGAAGACCAGGCGCGAGATCAAAGAGGTCCGCTGGTTTCCCATAGACGAACTGCCCGTTCACCGCAAAGACAATCGCTCCAAGCACAAATTGGGCTATTCTCCGAACGCTTTTTTTATGGTCATACCTTTTGTAAAGTAAATTGAATTCAAATTTATTTCTTTTTTATTTTTGTCTAAAAAATTTTCAACTTTTAGGTCGCTTAGAAAGTGGATATCGGTGAAGAGAGGTCAGATGAATGGTGAGCTCGTCAACGGTAAAATAGTGAATAAATCGCTAAATATACAAAACAGCAGACCGGACAAGTCGAGCGTCAAACACAGACGACACAATAGTCACAGTCATCACGTGAACAATAGCTACTATTCATACTCTTCACACCACAGCTATTCGTCAAATAATTTCAATAGCTTGAAAACGGCCAAGTATAAAATAATATCCAAGTCAAACGAAAGCATTGCCTCGACTAGCAACTCGGCCAAAAAGTCCGGCAATGGCACACTGTTCAAGAATTATTCACCCGAGTGTTCCGAATCGAGCAGACAAAAAGCAAATCAAGTGCAAAAAATGCAACAAAACGAACTAAACGATTTGCTCAAGCTTAAAGAGGCCGCATTGGCAAATAAGAACAAATGCCAAAAGGCCAAGTTCAACAGTTTCTCTAAGCCAAAGTCGAACACGGCGCCAAAACGCGCCTCGCCCATAAAGCACTCAGCCTGTACTTTAAATAATTTTAACATATTTTTTATTTTTTTTTACTATTTGTTTTCTATAAGCTTATAACCTTGGCTTTAACATGACAAACGCGGGCCGAGTCTCGCTTAGTGCCGGCATCAACAAGGTAAAAAAACAGCTTGAGTTCAACGGACCTGAGTGCTGGATTAATTTTAAGTTCGACTACGAGCAAATAATTGAAAATTTGCCGCCCGTTTTCGATCTTTAGAGTCCGATTTATACACGCCCAGTACACACAAGAATCAATTGAGTTTGTTTGCTAATAATTAAATGTGTCTAAGTGTCAAAGGGAAATAACACTAAAAAACAGAAGGGAGGGGGGATATTATTGTTTATTGATAGATATTTTTTAGTTATCCTTTTTCGTTAAGACTTTTTACTTTTTTTTTTTTTTTTGTTTAAATTTGAGAAACATTTTTGCTTTTTACTAGAAGCACCATTGGCGTCTTTTTACGACGACGCTTGTCTAATTTTATTTAAAAAAATTTAAATAATATTTTTGATTACTTAGAGAATTTGTTAAGAGTCTATTTAAGAAATGATTTATTTTGAGAAAAAAAAAAATTAATAATAATAATTATCTCAATATTGTAAATATTTCGAAATAAATAAAATTGTACAATTATGAACATAATATGAATTTATTGATTGATCATGATGGGCACAACTCACAACAGACTATACAAGTCCATCCACTAACAACTAAAGTAAACTTATTTGGTATTGTGCTGAATATAGCCTAGATTTTATGAACACTCTAAACCGTGTTTATTCAACTAGAATAAAATGACTAATCAATTGTAAAATGCAAAAATTTCAAGTGATCAATGATAAACGAGACAACATCAAAAATGTTTGTGTTGGTGCCTCTAGTATTTCGAGCAATTCAATTTATTAATAAGAAATTTTTACCTATAAAAAAAAACATAAAAAAAACCCAAAAAAAAAATATTAGAGTGAAATGAGATATTCCGTTATTAGATGGCGCGGATCGAGTCCGACGCTCCGGTAATGACCGCCATGGTAGTTTTCCACAGACCGTCTACAATTTGATTCGCGTCAACCGTTTATTTAAAGAATGAAATTTTTTAATTTAATCTACATTTACAAACAAACAACTTTGTTGATTCTGTATATAGTAGTATATAAATCGGCTTTGTATCAAATCAAACAATGTAAATAAAAACTTGGAGACTTGGTTGGCCGTGATACATGCCTTTTGACGATTGTATCTTATATTGTATATAGTAAAAGATACATGCCAATGAAAAATTACCTCAATTTTTTGTGTGTGTGTGCGACAAACGGCTTGTATCACGACCGGTCGGGTCTGACGGCTATTTTTTCAATTGTAAAAACAGAGGAGCAATTCAGCTATTCCCGGTTTATGATTGAACAGAATAGGATTATTTTAAAGACCACTTTTTTAGTAATTTTTCTAAACTCAAAAATTCGATTTTCCTTATGTGCTCGCCTTACCATGACGCTGCACAGTCGCAGAGCTATGTAAATTTTTGATCTTTTGACTTACATAAATGAATCACGAATTAAACTATTGTTTAAAACAAAATTTATTTATTTATTTTTCTTTTCCAAAAGACCGGCCACTCTCAAGCTTAGAGTCGATTATATGTTTCTGTCTCTGTTTGTAGTGGTCCGAGCTCTTTAGCAAAAATTTACACTTTTCTCGGTCTGTTCTCGTCTTTTAAATGTAAATTGAATTTTAACTATTTCTTTGTATTTTCACACTGATCGCACTCAAATATGTATTCATTTTTCTTTTTTGTTTCATGTGTAATTTTTTTTTATTTTTGTAAATGGAGCGCAATCAGTGTTTTGAATGAATAAAAAGAATGGAATGCAAATCAGTCGACATCAATTGGGTACAAGTTGAATTTTTTTGTTTACAAAAATTACAAGTCCTCTTCAATTTTAACTTCATAATCTAGAATTTGAAAACAACAAGATACTTTTTAAAATGTATTAAAAAAAAATCACACAAAAATTTTTAGAAAAAAAAAAATTAATTTTTTTTATTTAAAATGGTCCACTTTTAAAAATTTTTTGTTGGTGTGTGATACGGTTGTGTTTACTTTATTATCTCAATCTGATATGATTCCTTATTTTAATGTAAACTCTTCTTTCTTTATCTTTCTTTTTATTTGTAAATTCTTAATTTTTTTTGCATTTCTTTGTTTTTTTTTTACTTTTTTTTGCCTAGTCAATTTTTCAAAAAATTTGTTATTTCTTTTTTGTAAATTTTTTTTAAATTTGGATGTCAAACAAAAAAAAGTAAAAAAAAAATTAAGTCAAATGTTAAAACAACGACCAAATTTTCTTATTGAACAAATGAACGTGTATTATGCGAACAAATGTATTAATCACTTTTTAATGCCTTCAAGACTTTTTTAAAAATGGAATTTTGAATAAAAAAAATTAAAAAAAAAATTATTTATTTTTTATTCCTCTTTTAATAATTTAAAAAAATGAAAGTACCGTATTCCCTCGTTCGATTATGCTGCACCACTAGTTAAGATACGTTTTTGGACCATGCATCAAAGTGCATCTCGCCCATGCAATAACATTTCTAATTTTGGATGCCTGGTCTTCACGGGTTTAGGTTTAAAAAAAAAGAGTATTAAAAAAATTGATTTTTTTTTATTTTATTTATTGTTTTAAATTCGACTATTGATACCGCATTTAATTAAGAATTTCAGAGTTTAATACGGACCTAAACCCGTGATTACGCTATTAGACCATGTATCCAAAATTAGAAATGTAATTGCATGGACGAGATGTACTTTGATGCATGGTCCAAAAACGTATCTTAACTAGTGGTGCAGCATAATCGAACGAGGGAATACGGTACTTTCATTTTTTTAAATTATTAAAAGAGGAATAAAAAATAAATAATTTTTTTTTTAATTTTTTTTATTCAAAATTCCATTTTTAAAAAAGTCTTGAAGGCATTAAAAAGTGATTAATACATTTGTTCGCATAATACACATTTTGATATCAATGACTTGTGTGTTAGTCACGTAAATAGATTGTTGAAAGTTCGCTTAATATCTAATGTATGTCTCTGTCTCTGTACAGGGCGCATTTTTAGACGGATGGGCAACATTTTTTTAAATACAATTATTATTTGTATATTTTTTTAAAAAACTCGAATCTTCATACAGGACTTCGCCCTGGATCTTGTCTTAATGACAGTTTATTTAAACAACTTTAAATTAAATTTTTACCATGACTTGTGTTGCATTTAGATAAATCAATTCTTGATTAGAAAAGCTAAAGCATCACAATATCATACCATATTTCGATATAAATTGAATTTTTATGCTTAAAATTACTAAAAAGATTCTATCATATGAATATACAGTATTGTGAATAAGTTTAGGAACGAATGATAAATTAAAATAACTATTTTTCCCAAAATAACAAAATTTAAACCTTTTCAAAATAAATATTTTCAATCTTTTATCTAAGAAAAAAAAACATATTGCAAACAATTCAGTCTTATATTAAAATTTTTAAAAAATCCCCTAAATTATTGTGAAAAGGTAAAGAAACGAGTTGAAAAAAGCTTCTAATAATATGTTAAACCGCCTTTTTTTCTAATAGTCCCTAATTCTTTTGAGTTTACTTAGTTCTGAAAATGGATTCTAGTACAAGTTTTAGCATTTAAAGTGTTGTTTCTTAAAAAAAAAGTGGAAACATGGCGGCAGAAACAAAACTTCAACGGCCAATAGTGAAAGCAAATATAGAGATTTTAGACGAAATAAACATTAGCAAGTGAATTTCTTTAAAAAAAAATTTAAGTAACTATTTTTATTTAAATATAAAAATATTGAATATATATTAATAAATAACGGGTGCTCAATAAAACCTAAACTTGTCCTAAACTATTTTATAATTTTAAGATAATTTCAAGAAGTATAAAAAGTTTTTAGTCAATTTAATATTATGAAAAACTTTTTTAATTTTAAAATTTAAGCAAAACTAAATGTTATTAAAGAAATAAATTTTTTATTAATTTTAAATTAATTTTTTTCAAGAAATATTTGTTCAACTATCAAGTAACGTATATCATATTGTAGCCACGCCTTCTAGCTTTTAAATTATATACTTTTTTTAATACTTTTTTATTTAAATTGCTGAAATATCTACCTTAGAAATGATCTATCTGAATAAAAACTCCTACAAAATTGCTTAAAATCAAACTTGAATAATAAAAGCCAATCATTTTATAGCTCTTATTTTAGGTAATATGTGTGTAAAATTTCATACAGATATCTAATTCTGATCAAAAGATATTAGAATAAAACCATCATTTTATTCAATTTTCACTTATTCAAGAAATCGTAAAATTTTGATGTTTTTTAATCATAACTTCTGTAAAAATCATCCGAATAGAATAAGTTATGGCTCATTTTAATCAAGATTAAATTCTGTACAAACAGATATATCAAAGTGATATTCGTATTTTCTAAACCACCAAGGACAATTTTGCCAAGGATTATACATGACTTTTAGGGGCTGGACATTTTTAATAATTAAAGTTTAGGACAAGCATTATTGGGCACCCGTTATTATATATTATTCTCAAACTGCTTCCTAATTTAATATTATTTAAAAAAAATTAACGAAACAAAGTGTTTCTGCATTTACTTTTAAGTTTGAATTGAAAGTAAATCGAGTTGGGAACTCGAAAATGGATTTTTTTCGCCTTCCAATGTTTGAACTCATCAAATTATCTTGGCTCATGTTTTGCAATATCTTTATCGAGCCGACTCCATAAATTTTCAATACAATTCAGATCTGGGCTGTTTGCAGGCCAATAGATAAGACTTCAATATTTTGTTCTTGGAACCATTCCGTATGAATTTTTTAGATTATATCGATCAGTAATAGTGATCTTTAAGAATGATTTTCACCTATTAAAATCATTCCTTATTATTGGAATTTTGGTTTCAAAAACTATTTGATGTATTTAAGAATATTATTAAGAACTTTATATAATTATTTTTTAGTAGGTGCCAAACAAATCATTTTTTTAGGAATTTTTCTAAAAAATTTAACAATTTAAATTGTCTTCGTCTAATTAATATTTTATTTATTTATTAAATTAAAGTTTAAGTCCAATGGACAAATTGAAATAATAAAAAAAAAATGGACAGTTAAATTTCGATTTTATATTTTACAATCAAATTTGGTTTGGATACCTTTATCAATTAAAAAGTTTAACAGACACAATTAAATAATCTTTTTATCATTTTAATCCTTGTTAATTACCTTTTGGATAGTATATAAAGCTAAAAAACTAAATATCAAAATTTGCTAGGACACGGGTCTATTTACCAGGAGCCAAGGCTAAATCGCCTGTTTGAAGACAAAAATTATTAAAAATAAAGATAACTATTGTTTTATATAATTAAGATTCTAAATTATTTATGTTCAAAATTTCACTACTTAAGGATAAGGATATTCCATTTCTATTTTTTTTAAATAAAAGATGTGTCAATCTTATTTTTTACACCTATTCCTTCAATTCAAACCTAAACAAAGAGTACATAAATCAGTCGTTTCTTAAATTTTTTAAACATACAATGGAACGATAAATAAAATCAACTAACTCTACCTCATTTCATCAAAAAATCCAAAATAATTTTATTAACGTAATTATCCTAATTGAGTGACATGTCGCTATAGAATCTTTTACATGTTATAACAGGGTAAATTCTGCTACAAGCAATTTAGTGAAAATTTTCAAATTATAATTTAGTTTTCCAAAAAATTTTAAAAACTATTAAATAAAAAAAAATTTATTAAATTCAGTAAACAACATTTTAATTAAAAATACAATAATAATTAAAGTTTTAAATGATTTGAAAATTCCACTTTTCAGTATTTATTTAAATGGCATTAAAGTAATCTATTTCTACTTCATACCAACCATGTAAAACATTAAAAAAATTGAAGTCATACTATTCTAAAAAAATCTAGAAAATTTCTAATTATTAGTTAAACTTTTTAAACATTCTAAATTCGAATCATCTGAGCAGGCACATTGACGTGTATGATCTGGACGCGGTAAACACAATTGATTACAACCACCGTTGGTTCTATCACAAGCATTAGTTCCTTTTTGACACGAATTTTTAACAGCTACAAGACCATAAACTCTTCCATTTCCACCAGGAGCTAATCTCATTGGCATTCCAACATTTCCATCTTTATCCACATTCTGAATTTCTTTTCTATTAATAAATAAATTTAAATTTGAATATTCAAAATTTTATGACCAAACTCACTTTGACCAATCTGACCAATAAATGTTAGATCTTACTTCGGTTAAATCAAACGGATACATTGAATTGATCTGAGTGACTAGTCGCCTATTCGAACCATCTTTTTCTACACATTCAATCTTTTTGGTCTTAGCATCACCCCAGCAAACCTCTTGTCTTTTCTGGTCAAAATACAAACCATTGGGAACACCTAAATCGTTGCTGACAATCACTTTACGGTGAGTTCCGTCCATGTTCGATCTTTCAATTTTAGGGCTTTTTCTATTCCAGTCAGTCCAGAATATATATCCATCTATTGGATCAACAGCAATTCCTCTCGGGTTGCTCAAATGTGATCTAATTAGCACTTTTCTGAATCGTCCATCCAACGAAGCGACCTCAATTGTTTTCGCTTCAGAATCTGTAAAATACAAATTTCTACTTATCCAATCAATTGCTAAGCCTTCAGCTGACTTAACATTTGACAAAACAACTGAATAGTTAGAACCATCTAGTCTTATTCTGTTGATAACTTTACCACTAACGTCAGTCCAGTAGATGTGTTGTTCGTGGCAGTCATATCCTAATCCAACGGCTGTTTGACCAGGTATATAAACGATTCGATTTTTAACTGGTACCGATTTTTCTTCGTCTTGTTTGAATGATAATCGGTGGAGAGATGAACCTTGAGCATAAACAAGATAAAGTCCAAATGATTCATCAATGTAGCATTTTCCACGTAAACCATTGCCTTCAAAGCCACTTCTACACTTGCAAATGTAATCGTTGGTTTTAAAATCGTAAACACAATCAGCATTTGGGTCACATACTTCGTGTGGTGGTCGATTTCGACATGAATCTTTTGAGCAAAGATTAAAATTGTAGTGCCGAATAATTAAAAAGAAATGGCGATAAAACTGGTGCCATTTTTATAAATAATTCAAATGAGTAAGAAAATAAATCATTTTACTAATTCTGGTTGTTAGATATTTAATATTTAAATAAATTAGATTTTAGAATATTTAACACTAAAAGCACCAAGCATTTTTCCGTGTTTTTTTTTTAAGCTAAGAGTTTTTTTAAAAAATAAGTTTTGTTTGGTGCTTCTTTAAGTTAAGATCTAAATTTTTAAAATTTTTTTTGGTTAATTTTAAAATTACCAAAATTTAAAAGGATAAAGTATTTCGTTTTTTTAACTAACATTTTTAATCAAAACTAAATATTTAGCTAAATAATTAATAAAATATTCGTTTATTTATATTTTTAAATGCATTTAAGATTTTCTTTTAATTAACTTAATGATTATAAATTAAAAAAAATGATAAAAACTTACTTATTGCGCTGCATTGAAATCCATCTCCACTAAATCCTGGTTTGCACTTACAGAAATGTCTATTATTTCTCTCGTCAAGTAAGCATTCGGCGCTTTGATGACAATTTTGAAGTACATTACAAGACTGAACATCCTTAACGCACTCATAACCGTTTCCAATATATCCGTTTGAGCAGATGCATTTGTATTGCAAAGTAATCACATCGGGTATGCACAGAGCATTTTGATGACAGTTGTTTAAAACGTCACAAGTTTGAGTGGTGCACATGTATCCATCGCCAAAAAATCCAGGCAAACATCTACATTCATAGTTGCCTTGGGATGTGATTTCACATCTGGCATTCTCGTTGCAATTAGAGTACTCATTACAAGGCAATGGAACGCAACGTCTGGTAAAATCTTCAATAAAACCGGGTTTGCATCTACACTCTTGTTTACCTGTTTGATAATTAGCCACACAATAAGAATTCTCCGGACAAACACAACCAGCATCAGGCTTGCATTCAAAACCATCTCCTACAAAGCCTTCTTTGCACACACATTTTTTTATACTCTCTGACTCGACACAGTTAGCATTTGTATCGCACATTCTACAATCCAAATCATATTCACATATTTTGCCATTGCCTTTGTATGGCGACCTACACTGACACTCGTAATGGCCCACAAAATTGTAGCATACTGCATTCAAATCACAGTCAGATTCGCCAGTTTCGCATTCATCCACATCAAAACAGTTTAAACCATCGCCTTCAAAACCAACCTTGCACACACATGTATAATTGTTTGGAGCGTCTAAATCAGCTATGCATTCAGCATAAATACTGCAAGAATTTGTCTCGCATGGATCATCCATAGAATCTCTCGGATACATAAAATTAGCTGAAGTAAATTGTACTAATTGTTCTCCTTTGTTGTATTTGACATAGACCCGTTTAGAATTAACTCTAATTGTAGAGCTTGAGTAATCTCTTTGATGAGGACACTCGGAAAAAGTTATATCATCATTGTAATAAATTTTAAAAGAAGTAAATGACTGAGAATTTTGAACAGTTGTAACCTGATAACTGAGTTCTCCATAACTTCTCACAAACCCCTGGCTTACATGAGAATATTCTTGTTTAAAATCCTTAAATACTATTTGTGCATCTGAATCAATATTTGGTAAATTTCCATCTATTTCTGTATGAACATTTATTGTTCTACCATCTTCGCTAATACCTTGAAATTCTTGTCTTATTGTAACAGAGCTTGTTTGCTGAGAGTATTCATTCATAAAATTGAGGGTACAAACTCGCGAAAATTGACCACCAGTAAGCTTAAAGCCATTTTTTATTTCAATATTTGTGTCTAAACCATTTTGACCGGCGAACAGCCAGTTAATTGGACTTGCCAAACTTAATAGAACTTGGAAAGAACCGCTTAAATTTGGTGGTATTTTTCCAATAACTAGAAAATTTCTTGAATCTGATGAATGAGTCAATACGTATGAATTAAAATCTAGTTCCTCTAAATTTTGATTGTTAATTTTGGCTTTTATTTTTCCTTGTACAAAGACGGGATTCGATTCTGGCATGCAGTATTTTCCGTTTCCAACATAGCCTTCTAAACAAACACAGCATTCTCCGTTTGTTTCATGCTGTAGCTCACAAGTAGCATAAACACTGCATTCTTCGCATCGTTCTGTGTGCAAAAGCTTTTTATAAGTGCTTGTTTCTGGATAAAATGGAATTTCAGTGGTGTTGTTTGGATTTGATTGACCAGGCTCATCTGGTCGACAATCAAAACCATTTCCACTAAAACCAGAATGGCATTCACATGTTTGTGAGCCATTTTCTTCACTAATACATCTAGCATTCGAATGACATCTTGAACAAAAATCATCATATTGTTGAGGCAATTCACAAATCCTTCCATCACCAATTCTTGGAGACAAACATTTGCATTCATAGTATCCAAGTAAGTTAACACATTGTGCCGTGTCTGAACAATATGTAGTTCCCTCTTTACATTCATCAATATCGGTGCATTTAGTGCCTTCACCATCAAAGCCAGGTTTACATTGACAAAAGTATCCGTTCTCAGCTTCGGAATCATTGATACATTCGGCATATATACTGCAATCATTTGAATCACAAGCATCTTGAACTGGATCATCGAATGGTTTTATGAAATTTTTTGACGAAAATCTCACTTGTCCTTCGCTTTGGGTGTATGCAACTGTCAAGCGTTTAGTGGATACTTTAGTAGATGCCGATCCGGTTAGAAGAGTTTCCTCATGAGCTCCTTTGCATACTTTGAAATTAATTCTTTCAAAGTGCTCTATTCGATGATTTCTAAGATGGTTAGTATTGTTGATTGAAGTTATTTTGTAATTTACGGAGCCTGTCGATGTTATTTCTTTGTGTGTATCGCTGTTTTCTTGTTGAGGACCGTAATGATATTCTTGGTTGTGATCAAGATAAAATACTTGTTCATGCTCTGCTAAATTAGGCAAATTTCCTTCTACAAATGTATCTAAATGAATTTCTTGGCTATTTTGAACGAATCCAGTAAAATTTTGCTTTATGAAAAGAGTGCCAATTGTTTCGCCATTTTCATCAAAAAAGGTTGCATCAGATTGACGGGTGAAAACTGCGCCAGTCAACGCAAAACCATTCAACGAGTCGAGATTAAGATCGCCGGCAAATAGCCAATGTATTGGTGTAGCTACAGGCAAAATTTGAGTCATTTTTGATCCCAATGCAAGCGGAACTTGTCCCAGAGCTATATAATTTCGAGCATCAATTGGCTGAGTATGAACATAGGCGTATATCTGGAGATCGGTGAACTCTACGTTGTTTAGACGGCCTTCGACTCGTCCTCTTATTATCACTGATTTATCTTTTTCAATACAATTTATACCATTCCCAAAGTAGTCCAATTTACACTTGCAGCAAGGCTCATTTGAATCAAATGAAGTGCAAATGGCATGCTCATTACATTCATTTTCGCAAACTTTCTCTGTAGAAAAAAAAATTAGAAAATTCGACAAGTTTTTTTAGTACAAATTAATATAATTTTTTTTTAATTTTCACCAAAGAAATCATTAATAATAAAAAAAATTTCAGAAAAAATTCATTAATTTTACAGAAAATAATAAATAACTTATGATTTGAATTTACATACTTAAATCTTAAAATTTTTTTTGATTTGAAAGTTGTTGGTTCATCGAAAAGCATTTGAAAAATTAAAAAACCAAAACTATCCTTAAAATTTTATTTTAAAAATCAATAGTCTTGAGCTTTTAAATTTTTTACAAAGAAAAATTTACAAGAAGCATAGTTTTTCGTATCGCATATTTTATTTTAGGGGTTAAAATAAAAGTAAATGTCAGTACAGCCTCTTTTTGTGATCATATGATGAAAAATTATGGGATCAAGTTCTGATCATGATCTAACCTTTTACCGTGTTCAAACTTTTGTTATAGAAAAAAAAATCAGTTGATCATTTTTTGTTTAATTAAGTTCTTTTTGAACTTGAATAAAGTTACAAAATTGAGATACATTAATTTAATAAAAACAAAAATATTTTGTCTATAAAACCAATTATTTAAAATTATAAAATTTAATTTTTTAATTTTTTCACTGTTTTTTCATCAACTATCGGATTTTTGTTTTTACTAAAAATGCAATTTACCTCAAGTTTTGTTTGCTCTGTTTATGTCAGTTGAGTAAAAGATTGTTTTTTACAAATTAATGCCTCATCTAAAATTTAGCGTTTTTTTTTAAAGCTTAGTGAACATATTGGAGTTTGTGATCATGCATCTAATTTTGTGATCCAAAATTGAAAATTTTCTATAATAAAAGGTAGTTCGTGATTAATTTTTTCAAGTTTGAACGCCAAAACAGTGAAAGATTCAACTATAAATAGGTAATTTTTCATCAGATGATTACAAAAAGAAATTAATCCATAACTTGAGAACATTTTTTTTAAAATTTTCTTTTAAATTAAAGCTGGGAAAATGATAATTTAGTAATAAAAGTATCCTATAATAATTGATCGGGTATGATTTAAAAAAATCATTTAAGTTGGTGGATTCCAATGGACCTCAATTTACTTGAAATTAATACTATTATTTCAGATTATTTCAGACCAAAAAAATTCAGTCCAAAATCTAGATGAATAAGAACAAACGAAATATTTTCATTTTTTTGCATTTTAATAAAAATATTAAATTTAATTTTAAATAAAAATATCTAAAAAAATCAGTAATTTACCTGTCCCAGTAAGAGTTAAACTAATCCATAAAATCACAAAAAGAATACAATTCATTTTGTCGTTTCAATATGAACCATATATTGTAGAGTAATTTTAATCTAAAAAAAAAATTGATTTAGCTAAGAGAATCGAGTGAAAAGATAGTTTTATTAACAAGTCTTCAAATAATGCCAAAAGAGCTATGAAGTTACAATTTTTAATTAGAAATATAATTGAATAGTGGGACTTGTATGAAAATTATTGCAAAATGAAAAAGTATAACTAAATCACTGCAATTTGCAGTTGATGGACAGTATATGATTTCCAAGCTAAAATTAACATACTAAGAAAATTTAAACTCGTTGAGGATTTCAATTGTAATGAATATTCGAATTATTTCGAGTGCAATGCTAATCTAGACGACAATAGATTTGAAAACGCTACGATTTGAAGTCACAAATTTACAAATAAACTAAGCGAAAATTAGATTAAGAGAACGAGCAACTTGAAAAGTTTCGATTTCAAACTTTAAATTATGAAATATCTGAATTCATAGGGCTTGTACAACTGAGTTAGGATTGATTTTATTTTTTCTCTAATCCATTTTTTGCATCATATTTAGATCAAAAATGAAATAATATTCGATTTTCTTTAAATTTAAATTGTTTTATAAAAAAAGAGCTAAAAAATAATGTTTCAATTGGGTCTGATAAAAATATTATTAAATATGATAATATTTTAGGTCCCAAAGACAAAACAATCGGAAAAAAAATTTCTAGATAAAATTTAATCAAGCAATTATTAGATTATTTGAATCCCCAAAAGAAATTTTGCATCTATTGTAATTATTTTAATTATAGCATTATTTATTTAAAATCTCATTTGAAATAAATCAAAGCCTTAATTAGATAAAAAAAAATATTTTATTTGAAAAGCCATTAAAATAAATTTGAATATAACAAGTAAAGAGCTTAAATATGCAACTAAAGTGATGTAAAGCTAAATAAAATGGCATATTTATTCTAAGAAAAGCATGACGATATGTAACGGGAAACAAGTTAGCTTCAAATAAAAATTAAGCTAATTTGAATGGGCATTATGCTTAATTTAGCGTTTTTTAATCATCCTAATCGTAAAAAGACCTGATTTAATCTATTTTTAAATCTGTAATTGCAATTTTATACTTAATTAAGTCTTGCATATATCAAATGAATTAAACTAACTGTCTGAGTAAAATTATTAAATAGAAAATAATCTAATGGGTCGTAAAGGATTTGTTTTCTTGCCACATAATGATTAACTTAGGTTACAATTGTTCTAATAAAAATATTTTTCATCTTAATTTTTTGATTAAAAAAAAAAACAAACTAACATAATAATAAGAATCAATGAAATTTTTAGAACAGCATTCAATAATGATATCAAAAAACAAGTCTTCAGAGTTAATTTTAATTAATATAAATTTGATGCATGTTTTAGACACTTGTATTAAAAATTTCTTTATTAATTTTTCCTAATCCAAAAATATTATTTGAAAAAAATTTTGTAGCTGACATTAATAATCTAAAACAAAAATTGTCATATCCTATTTATTTATTTTTTTAACAAAATATTTTTCATATATTTAGTGCCACTAAATAACTAAAATTTTCTGAAAAAAAAAGCTTCTTATAAGCAGCTTTCATGCTTTTACTAAATTCCAAGGATAAACGCAACTTCTTTTATGTTTATCTTTGTCATTATTTTTGAAGATTCATTTTTGCTTCCAGCATCAATTAATAAGACAAACTAAATGAAAATGAATATTCTTAATCAAACGTTTGACTGCTACCAGGAATTGAATTTTTTTTCTTTCAAGGGTTTGATATAAATAAAAAATGACTTAGATGATTTTTTTTAGTCATAAATTAATTAAATTCTTATATAAAATATTGAGGAAAATATGAAAATTTTGTCTGAAATAAAACAAATTTTTTTTGATAATTAATTAAATTCATAAATTTTATAACAAAAGAGAAAACTTAGAATTAAGATATCAAAAATCAATATCTGAAACGCTTTTTTTATGGGATAATACTGTGAAGTTTTAAAATTTTTTTATAATTTTTGCTTTTGAAAAATCAATTAGACACAAACGCTTCGAAAAAAAAATAGAAATAGCTTAGATCTGTACTTAAGATGGATTTAAATTTAACCTAACGCTATTATTAAGAAAATCTTTTTCTCCAAAAAATTTCAATTAAATTTTTTAAATAGCATAAAAAATAAATTTTCAATTTATTGGATATTCATTTATTCAAATTATTTATCATTAACTTGAATTTTGAAAAAATTTATTTTAAAGTCTTTTTTAAAGTGGCTCAGGCTTAAAATTTTAATTAAAATTAATTTGATAAACAAGCTTGTGAATGTTTAATTTTACCATCGTAATGTTTATTTTTATTAAATGCTATGTTCAATATTAAATTTCGCTGCTTTATCTTTATTTAAATGCTTACTGAATAAATTTTACAAAAAAAATTGGTCTTTTCCTTCTCGGGCATATAGACTTTCAACTATTAATATATTAAATTTCTAAATAAGTTAACTGAGAATTAGAATAATTGCTTTAGACTTCAGTACATGTCGATGATTCTAAATAAAGCCTTTGAAATTAATTTTGAAAAAAAAGCTCAAAAAAACTTATCAGTTAAACTAAATTCTCAAAAATGTATTAAAATACTCTTAACCTAAAATTTCTACGATTATGTGTTTCCTAGACTTGTTAGCTCGTGATTTCTTAAAAGCTTTTTTAAACTTGAACAAATGAACTACTAGCCTGTTACTATTAGACTAATAAACCAAGCTGATGGCTTCAGATAAAAATTATCATCACTCTATTTATCGACAAATCGGTCAACTTAAAAAAAAAAGGCTATGATAAATGAAAATATCTCTTGACAAACTCGAGTCCTGAATTTTTTCTCTATTAATGAAAAATTGAAATACTTTGGTTTAAAATAGTAGCCATTTGAATAACAATTTCAACAAATGCCGTCATATGAAAACATATTTCGAGCAAATATTTAATTCTTGTAACCTATTTTTAGTTTAAAATCACTAAGCGGTGAATTATTCAATTCCGAGATCTAAAGAGAGACTAATAAGTTTTGTTTATTATTTCTAAAGAATTAAGCAAATCAAGCGAGAGTTTCTGTAACACATTTATTATTCATAGCTTGATCTTTTGTTATCCTCTGGCTTGAAATGAAAGTCATTAAAAATAATAACCAAATATTTTAATAAATATTTGTCAGGAATGATTAAAATAATTTTAGATTTGAGTTTAAAGCAATTTGTTTTATTTTAAATTTTTTTTTTAATTAAGAATCATAAAATAAAAGCCTAAAATAAAAATATTTTCGGGTGGTTCATAATATTTTACAGTTCATTTTTTTAAATATATTAATTAGAAATAACGGAAAATATCTTTTTTTAAAAATATATAACATTTGACATTTTTATAACATTTATATAACTGCTGATAAATAGCTAAAACTTTAGTGATTTATCAGCAGAAATTTGAATATTTCTCTCGAATAATTCAGAGCTTTAAGAGAAAAAAAACTCACAATTTCCATCCCCAACTTGGTCTTAGTGTGTATATAAAGCCTTACTCAATAAAAGTGAGAGATTGGGATTTTTTCACACCCGGACATCAAAACATCAACTTTTGACTGTCTAGTGGGCGCCACACACAGTACCCAACACTTATAGAATGGATCCAATACTGATTCTTTAAACCATCATTCTCAAAATATATAAATTTCTCATTATGTATCGGTTTGAAAAACTGTCGACCAAGAAAAACTTAAATATGTTGTAAATTATCAAATTTTTAACTTTTGGTGAAAGAAAAAAAATCTTAAAGAGAGTGATTGTCTCTACACGTCTTTAATATTTAAAACTTTATGAGTGGTGTTTCATCCAATATAACAAAATATGATTTTTAATGTGTAGAAATGTAAAAATTAAGCACTTTTAAATGAGTCAAAAAGAGATTCTTATTTTGAATGGATTATCAGTATGTCAAACCAAATAGATGTCTAAAAAAATGTAAAAGCTCGCCAAAAAGACAATTGAAATAGGCAACGAAAAAAAATTATATTTAATGTTAAGAATTTAACTGAAATTTTAATAAAATTTTCACGCATTTATTAAATAATTTAAAAAAGAGACTCAATAGTACTCTAAAATATGCTTCTTTAAAATAGAAAAAGTCAATCAATTAAAAAAAAAAATAATCTTACAAAATTTGGCATTTTAGTTTTGAGACTAAATACTATCATATAACCATTAAAAAATTAAAATTTGATATTCTTTTATCAATAAAAAAAAAAAAGTAAAAATGAAAACAAATCAAGACTTTTGTAATTCTTCTGGTATTTAAGCTAGTAAAACACGGTTAAAGAGTATAGTTTTTTAAATCATGATGAATTTACAAAAATTAAAAAAATATTTTAAACATCACAAAAAACTTTTTATTCTAATTATTGCTCCTTTGTTTGCATCTATATTCCTGTTTTGGTTTCAAAGTAAAGCCGGAAATTGTGCTTTTGTTTTAACTGTAATGTCTCTTTATTGGACCACAGGTTTAAGATAAAGTTTGAAAGAAAAAATCAAATAATTTTTTTTTTTAAGAATGCCTCCCAATCGCTATAACTTCTTTGATTCCAATTGTTCTTTTTCCCATTCTTGGAATAATGTCATCCAAAAATGTAACAAAAATATATTTTCAAGTAATGTTTTTTTTTAATAATTGACTTATTTAACTTAATTTTGTTATAAGGATATAATTATCCTATTTTACGGAGGCCTAGTCATGGCTAATGCGATCGAAATGAGTGGTCTTCATGAAAGACTTGCTCTTAAAATATTGCTTCTCTTTGGGTCCAATCCAAAATGGCTAATGTTCGGATTCATGATAGTTACAGCCTTTATGAGCTTATGGATCAGCAATGCTGCTTCTTGTTCAATGATGCTGCCAATAATTAATGCAATAGTGATGCAACTAATTATTGCTGAACAAAATTATATAAATTCAACAAGTAAAAAAAATGGCACAGATAATAAAGCTTTGAGTAAGATTCAAATAGATAAAATTCAAAAAAAAAGTTAATAAAAAATTTATGAATAAATTAAAAGGTATATCGACGGTTGATTTAGAAAAACCAGATCCAAATAATCTTATAGATATTTCTAAACTAACTCAGAACGAAATTTTTAAGGCATCTACGAGAGCCAGAAATTTGTCAACCGGTAAACTCTGATAAAATTTCTAAAAAAATTTCATCATATTTCAAAGGTTTTTTGCTTTCTTGTGCATATTCATCAACAATTGGCGGTATTGGATCTCTAGTTGGAACCGCCCCAAATGTTCTTTTGAAAGGCTTTATAGATGAAAAATATCCTAATGTTGGACTTAATTTTTTTAGCTTTTCACTGGTTAGTCTCCCAGTTTCCATAATTCTACTAGTTATCTCTTGGCTTTGGTTAACATTTAAATGGCTACCAAGAGAATATCTTTTTAATCAAAGAACAAAAAATAATTCAGATCAAAATGTTCAAGATATTAGCAATGTCATTAGAGACAAATATGAAAATCTTGGACCGACTACGTATTTATTAAAGTTTGATTTATGTAAAAAAAATTAATGAATTAGCTTATTTTAGCTTTCAGCAAAAATGTGTCGGAATAATTTTTATTATTTTGGTTATGCTGTGGCTAACAAGAGATATTCAAGGACTTTATGGCTGGGGTCTTTTATTTAAACCAAAGTAAATTTTATTCAATAATCCAAAAATAAATTTAAAAATCTAGCAATAAATCATATTTGAAAAATAAATTAAAGATTTGTCTCTGATGCCACTCCAGCTGTATTGGCTGTGTTTTTTTTGTTTGCTTGTCCAAAGAACAACATTTTTAAGGGCGAACATTACATTCATTTGATGGATTGGAAGCGTTTACAGGCCATATTTCCTTGGAACGTTGTTTTGTTAATAGGTAAATTAAAGATTAAAATTTAAATAAATTATCTAATTATTTTACATTTAAGGTGGTGGCCTAGCTATAGCTGAAGGTTTTCAGGTAAATTTTAAGAAAAATCATACATTTACTATGAATTCGATATACATGCACTCGATTTTAAGGAAATGTATCATATTTGAAGTAAATACTAATACACCATGAAATTTTTTAAATGTAATTTTACAATTTACATTTTAGACTGATTTTCTTTTTAACTAAAACTTTAATATTTAATTCTTTAAATTGAACAGAAAGCAATTATTTTTATCATTCATTATGAAAAATAAATGCAACATTTCCTTTGGAGAAAAATATATACAAAAACATTTTTCTAACCACTTCAAACTTGAGAATGATCATCACACACCAAGACTCTGTTATCATTTAAAAAAATGGATTATAACTTTGTTTCATTACACAACTACTTGATCAACACATATTAATTGAGTTATAATCAGAATATTTTTGAATTTTTCCCACAAAATCAAATGGAATGGTGATCTTCATATATAGATTAAGGAAAAGAGATATAGCGTTCTTTTTCACTATATGTTATTGAGTTTTTCAGACTGTAAACATGATGTAAATTCAGATTTACTTAAAATGAGATTTTTTTTCTTTCCTGTTCTGAAATATAATCACTAAAATATTTTTAAAAGCTTTATTCATTTATAAAGCGTTATAGTAATTTAAATTAAATTTAACTATAAGCGAAGCTATGACCTGTACCAGTCAAATTAATTAAAGTTTAATTAATGTTTATAAATATATTAAGGCTTCGCTGGCTTGTCTTGTCTTCCTCTGCTCTCTTTAAATTGCTTCTACCCATTGCTAAGACGCTTAACTCATAACCTGTCAGTCTGTTGGTGCATCCATTTAGCATTTTAGCGATTTGACATTTGTATGAAAGCTTTTTAGAGCTTCTCCCTGCTTGACCATGTTATGTGCTGGTTCTTCTTTGTTTTCCATATGTAGTGCATTAACAAGTCATCCTAATTGCCATAAACTAATGGCTTGTCGCTTGATGTTGAGCATTCGACGACAATCAATGAGCATTAGATTGATCTTGATATGTTTGACTGTCCAAATTTCCTATATCCTTTTTCATTCTTTCAAATTGTTAACGGCTTGTTTCTCTTGAAGTTGCTTTCTGTTGATTGCATCATAGAATCCAGCTATAGGATATCCAGATAAGTCTTCTACTTTTTCAGTCTAAATTTTCCAAGCACGACTTTCTTCTTTTTTTTATTTATGTTGAACGCCATGAATACCGTCTACTCAACGTTGATTTTGAGATTTACTTTTCTAATTGTGCATTTACTAGCTAGATGATACTAATTTTATTTGTTAAAAAGTGTGTAAGTCAAGTCAAGTTCATAAAAACTTTGAATTAAAAGTAGATTTTTTTCTTTTAGAATTCTGGTTTATCAAATATAATTGGTGAGTTTATGATGACAATAATGTCACCAAAGAAAGAAATAACGCTGATTGCTATAATGATAATTTGTGCATCCGCTACAGAGCTTACTTCAAATACTTCAATTTCTTCAATTTTTATTCCTATTGTTGATTCTATTGTAAAAAAGATAAAAAAATATTTAAAATAATAAAATTTAATAATTTTTATAGGCAAAAGAAATGGAAATTAGCCCGATTTATTTGTTATTACCTCTTATATTATCAGTGAGCTTGGCTTTTATGTTTCCAATCGCAGCTCCAAATAATGCAATCATTTTTGCAACTGGAACGGTTAGGATAAAAGATATGGTAAGACTAATCGCTAGAATATTGAATTCTTAATTTTTTTTAAGATAAAAACTGGATTAGTGATGAATATTATTGGCTTGTCAACAATTTACATAGCTGCTAATACCTGGTTAAAAATTGTATTTGATGTTAACTCATTTGAATTAAAAACTAATTCAAGCTTTTTTTCAAATAAAACGAAAAATTTGTTTTAAATAAAAAATTTTAAAAAAATTAATATATTGTCTTTTTAAATTTAAATCTCATTTAGAGAATCGGCTTTTCTATAAAAGTTTATGTCTATAATAAAATTATTTCCTAACTCTACATTAATGAGAAAATTATTTTAAGAAGCACTCTTAATCATAATATACTTTAATATAATTGATTAACCAAGATTACTGAGATTTTTTTGAAGTATTTTATTTTAAATTAGATTTTTAATTTTCATAAGTAAAAAAATCAAAAAGGCTTTATTCTATTTTAAATAAATAAGTTATGGGTACCAAAGATAAATCGAAAGTAATGATTCAATGCTCAAAAAAAAAATCAAGCTTAATAGATGTTAATTTTAATTTTTAGACACTGTAACAGTAGTATTCAAAGTTTTAATTGAAATTTATCCTGGGTTTTATTAATTTATCTCAATTTATTAATTTTAATAAACGTGTGAATTAAATTCAAACATTCAATATTTATTCAAATCCTTTTTTAAAAATCTTAAGCAATCGATTTTTTTTTTTTAAATCGAAAAAAATTTATTTTATTGATCTAGGTAAAAATAATAATATTTGTTTTTTTTTTAGTAAGAAAATCTTGTCATAAATTAATTTTTTTATTGAGAAATCAATTTTTATAAGTTAATTTACTTTTTTCATTTAATCTGCTGTGATTTTGATTTAATACCTGAAGAAATGTTCAAAAAGCATAAACTATCAGAAAATATTTCTTTAGTCAACTGTTAAGAAATTACATTGTTTAGTAATTTTCCTTTTATATTTCTTTGTAAGGTATAAGTCGGAAATTGAGCTTTTACAAAAATTACTGACTTAGAAATAGTGGAAAAAAAAAACTGAGATTATTTTTAAAAAATTTATTTATTGGAAGTAAAAGCAGTTTCAGTCTTTATTTTCAATAAATCATCTTTTAAATGATTATTGATTGTTAGAGCTGAATTTTTATTTTTTAAGTATTTAAATGACAAACAATTAAGAGCTTTTTCTTTAATTAAATTAGGTTATTATTTTAAAACATTTTTATTCAATTATAATTATCAAATTTATGTTTTTTAATATTATTGCATGAGATCAATTTGAAATTTCAAGATACTAAAATTCTATTTGAACTTAAAAAAAATACAAGTTATTACCATCCAAGCTAAATGGTTAATATCAAAATTTTCTATTCTGGATTAAATCAAATACGATACATTTATGTTACTCATCAATTGTTCTGCTATTAATTTAATTTAAAAATATTTTAGCTTTGGAGAATGTCTTTTCATATTTTTTAATAAAATTTTTATTGCATTTTTTGGTCATAATCAAACAGAATAAATGCATGAAGACAAGTTAATTAGTATTTTTTAAATACCAGTAGTAATTTAAGTGTCTGAATAAATTTTACTTTTAAGAAACTAAAAATAGTAATTAAAATATAAAATACAAATCTTGCATGACTAGTTAATAAAAAATATAATGCTAAAGAAAAAAAAACAATTTTTAATGTATTGCAATATGCCAATATTTTAAAAGAATTATTTTTCAATAAATTTTCAGTGCAGGTTCACTTTTAGCTCTTAGAATTAAGATTAAAAATTAGAACAATTTTCACTCAAGTGGATAAGCTTTTGATTTTCTCATTTATTGACGAGCTGATGAGAAATTTTAAACGGAACAAATATCGCATATTTAATTGAAAAAAAAAGAGAAAATTGGATTTGTATTAGCTTTATTTTTTATCTGAATGATAGCACTTAAAAAGATTCAATTCAATTTAGTAATGAATAGAGTTGTTTATTTTTAGTATGGAAAATATTTGTCTTAAAGAGCTTGGCTTGAGAAAAGAGCCGAGTAGCGTTGTATGTAGATGTTATGTGCTAATATATATATTTAACCGACAATATTATCAAATTAATATTTTCTTACGAAATAAAATTTAATTGAAAGCACATTTTAGATTGTATTATCTCAAATAACGTCAGAAACTTAAGAAGTTGTAATTGAGCAAAATTTGAGCGGCCAATGAAGAAAAGTAATTGCCTGAATAAGAAGAAAATTTTTTTCTTATCGATTTTTTTTCATTTCAACTAAAATTAATTAAGAAATATTTGTATTATTATTTTTAAAAAAATATTCAAAATTAAAATTAATTATTACAATTATTATGCATTTTGAAGAAAAATTTTCACTTTAATAATAATAATAAGCAATAACAGTTAGAATAATAATCATAAATCAATATTTTAAAAATTAAATTTATGTTTATGTGATGCCTTACGTAAATTGAAATTTTCTCCTTCTAATCTAAATCATGATAATTCAAGAATTTTTTTTAATAAATTAAGCTCCTTGTTTCTTTTATCTAATTGATTTTTTTTAAATTAAAAGCTTAAATTATCTATTCGAATAGAGATTCAGACAATAAATGCTCAATATAAGCCGTCATATTCGACGTGATCGATACTTTTAAATTCCAATCTTCGACATAATGGAAAATTAATGCGTCAAAATTTAAATAATTTTTTGGAGTCTATTAAAATATTTAAGAAACTTAAAAAATATTAGATTAAAAATCCTAAGACTGAAACTTAAAATTTTTAATTTAAACTTTTATTTGAATTTTCTTGGCAAGTCATGTGGGAAAAAAGTCACTTAAAAAATGATTTCATAATTTGCATCATGAAATAATTGAAAGGAGCACTCTTTTTTGTCAATGCACGTAAAATCAATAAGAACTAGGTATATTAAAGATTTCAAGACATTTTACTGTACTAAACAGTTTGAGTATTTATTTTTCTAAACCAAATCAAGCATTGAAAAGGAAATAGCTGAAATTTTAATTTGTGGTTGAATCAGTCATTGAGAAATTTTTTCATTAATTTTTTTGACATAAGTTCTCACTTGGGTTAATTTAAAATCAATTTTAATTTCGACAGTTATGTTCAAATTATAGTTGGCTGAGAATAACAGATGCACTTAGTAAAATTATTTTGGGAATAATCTAATAGAAGATAATTGATTTAAAGATTTTTCCTAAAAAATATTATTTAATATTAATAATTAGGAAAAAAAAATTCAGTTCCATATTTTTATTAAAGAACATGTTTATTTTTTTACTTAATGCAACCAATTCTATGATACTTGTTTCCAATTTGATTCATTTTAGAAAAAAAGAAATAATTTAGTCTGACTCAAGTTTAGGCATTCAATTTTAAATTTGAATTTTCTCTTGTTTTAGGAATCAAAAATGACAAAAAATTGAAAAATGAAAATTTTTACATTTAAATCATAGAAAACAATTTCTATATTGAAATAATTCGGCCGAACTGCGTTTAATGCCAACAATATTTATTTTATGCAAAAATACGCAATTAATTTTGGTAAGTTATCGAAATATATTTTGAATAATTTGCACTGATTTCAATAATTAATAGTAAAACTAGTCATAATTATTTGATATTTGTTTTCTAGGACACTTAGCCTTTAATTAGATTCGATTTATAGCTAGCAAAGAAAGCTTATTTACTTAGATTAGCAAACAAGCGATTCTATACAAGCAAGCTAAAATCAAGACTTAAAGTTAAGTCTCATGAAAATTAACAGAGAATATGTAATAATTTAAATAAAGCTTTGTTTTATTATTCTTTTTTGTATTTAAAGAATTTATTCATGCCAGAATTTTTTGATAATTTTTTTTTCAAATAATCAATTATTTTTATTACTTTTTGTTATTTTTAAAAGTATTAACAAAAAAATCACCTAGTTAGATAAAAAAAATTACTCCAATTAAAGCGAAAGCAATTTTTAATATTACTAATACTCATTTTGATATTTAAATTTTTAGTTTTATACTCAAGTTGTAAATATTTTTTTTTGTTTTGTTTGTTTTTAAATAATCAATTTTTTTGTTTTATCAATAAAATAGCAAATAATATGTTAAAATTTTATTCCCAGGTGAAATTTAAAAGAAAATTGATTTATTAGCTTACCGAAATATCTCATTATATTATTTGACAATAATGTTAATTTTGGCTAAATAAGTTATAAATTAGAATTAAAATGATAATAACCTATTCGAGTAATTTTAACCAAAGATTAAAATTATTTTCAATAGCTTAAATAAATTCTTCAAAATTATTTGTTACTATTATCCATATAGTTTAGAGCTCAAACTAGCCAAATTAAGTGCCGTTAAAAAACGGATATCAATAATTATTTTATTTTATGATTTTTGATTTTATTATTATTGATAAATTGAAATAAAAAACTTAACTTTATTAATGTTAGAAAAACTTTTTTTTTTAAAGTTGATGAGCATTTTTATTCATTTTTTAAAACTTTTCGGATTAATTAAAAAAATCAAGCATTGATTTTATCTTGTAAATAAAACTAAAATTATAAATTTTTTATTTCGTATTATCGAACTATTCTTTTTCTGTGAGACTAGTGATACTGAAAGATTAAAACGGAAAATTAATCGGAATTTTACCACCATAATTAGATTTTAATTAAAACGAATAATCAATTTTAATCTAAAAAATACGAACCAAAAAAAAAGGCTAATGAATTTCAAAATATCTATGGTAAATAAACAAAATCAATAATTTAATTATTTTTCCAGAAAAAATTATTCTATCTTTTTGTCACATCTGTACTTTTAAATTATGCCTTTTTAGTTTTGTGACAAACGAGCCGAGTTTAAGCTCAAGACGATTGATTATATGAAAGTAGTCGATAAATTAAAAAAAAAACAATTGTATGTGACCAAATCGAGTTATCAAAAAGAAAAATTATAAATTTGATACTATTTTTTAAATTTCAATCAAACAGATAATTACAAGAACTTTGCTCTATCGTTTCTGTAAACTAGGGCTTAATATAGATTAGGGTACAATTTAGTTTGTTAGTATTGGAAGACTTGTTCTTGTTTCTAATTTAATTGTAAAAATGCATATTTTCATTGTTTAACAAGCAATCAGGATGTTTAGGATAAAATTTTTAACATTATTTCAAATAAGCTCTTATGTGTCTTTAAGTAAAATTTTAAATAACAAACGCTTTATAATTAAAGCTAAAAAATTCAAAACTATTGTATTTAAATTGCTTAATTTAAAGTAATTTTAACAATTACTTTGAGCACAAGTAATTTTTTCTATCAAGTTGAATTGAATTAATTTGTTTTTTAAAAATTATAAAATATTTACCATTTGCTTTGTTATTCAATCGTGATGAAAGATGATATTCAAATTATTAACCAAATAAATCCTAATATAAAGGATGTTTAATGAAAACAATCTTATTCAAACAATTAGAGAACAGTTTTTCTTTATTATTTTTGCTTAAAATTCTATATTTGTTTTTTAATAAATTTTTTTTATAATAGAACAATAGTTGGAAAAAAATTATGATTTAGATAATTTTTTTTAAAATCATAAATCTTCTAATTCTTGAACGAGATTAAATTGTGTAATTTAAGAAAAGCAGGAAATTAAAAGAAGCAAAAATCACAAACCTTGATGATAAAAAAATATTTATTGTTAATTTTCTCGTATTTCATTACTGTTAATTAATGATTTTTAGGCACATATTTCACTGATTCAAGCTGGGATCTTTTTGTAAGTTAACTAACTAAATCTTTGATTTAAATCATATTCGATCATGAATTGATTATTATTTACTTGTTTATTCAATTAAATTAAATGCTAAACTACAATAGATTTAAAAGATAGAAGATATTTTTTTATTACACGCTTGAAATAAATATAAAAAAAACAGGATATCCCGGAATGAAGCTACTATTAAATCTCTGATTATCTGTTTGCTTTAAATCTAACTAAATTTTTGATTAGTTTTCGTAGATTAGAAAAAGTTTTCAATTTTTTTATTGTTATTAGAACGTAATGTAACAATTCCTGCAAATAAAATAGTTAAAACAAATGAGACAAGTACCACGACAAAAGCGGGCTGAGCTACAGCGGCTGAATAGCATATCTAATTTACGCAACAAGCAATTGGCAGGTCATTCATTTTGTAAGAAAACGTCAGCAACCGATGAACCTGATCGAATCGAGCATTATGACCTTGAATTGCGGCCGACAAAGCTCCACGAGCTCAAGCTAGGAGAAGTATTGAATAGTGGAGATGGAATGGTCTCCGGTTTTTTAGATGCAATAACAAAAGCACGTCATTTCCGACTTAATAATGACGATGACTTTATCGATCGCTTAAGCCGTAGATATTCGGTAGTTTTGTTCATGCTTTTCACAGTTGTTGTCAGTTCTAAGCAATATGTTGGGGATCGTAAATTATTTTTTAAAAAAATTTTAAAAAATATGTACTGAGTATTAATTTTTTTGGCACTAATCTAGGGCTTTAAAATTTTTAATTAGAACCCAGCTTTTCATAAAGACATTCTTAGTATTTCAAATGTAATTGAGATATTTGCAAGCTTGAAATTATTTGTTATAAAACTCTAAAACATGTCTAATTTCCCTAAGTTATTATCAATTTTTTTCTTGAATTTTAATAATGCTGTAGTTAATCAAAAAAAAAAGCTATTTTTATTTTATGTTGGACAAAAATAAAATAAAAACTATTATAAGTTAATTAAGAGTTTTTCCTAAGGTTGGGTAACGAAAAAATATTTTTCTGACTAACTTTGACGCTATTGTGAATTTCAACAAAAAAAAAAGAATAAAAATTCTTAATTTTTTGATAAATCAAAATTTACTAAAATAAAATATACTTAAAAAAATACTGAAACTTAATGTAAAAAAGTTTGTTCTACCTTTTTTACCTAAAATAATTTTTCTGATCTAAATTAAAGACAAAAAATAAAACATCAATAAGGTTTAATATTGATTGATTTGGTTTACCTAAAAAAAAAGAAAATAAAGTTTTTATTTTAGGTTAAAAAGGTGCAACAAAGCTAGATGCATTTAGTTAGTAGCATTTTTTTTCAGTATATTTCATAAAGAAAAAATTTTTGTTTTATTTTTTTGGAATCCATAATACCTAATTTGACAACAAAACGAAATTTAGAAACTCTTTTTAATGATAAAAAATTCCAAAAAGCTTTCGAAACATTTATTTTTAGTTGTTAGTTAATTTTGATAGCGAAAACTTTTTAAGATTTCAAACTCATTTAGTAAATCAAATCCCATTAAAAACACTGACGCTTATCTAAAACTAAAACTTTTCTTCATCATTTTACTTTAAAGACATCCTTTTTTTTGGGCAAATGTCTTATTTACAAATTTAATGATGGATGATAAAAAAATAGATAAAAAATATAAAAATAAAAATTGATATTTTAAATCTGAATTTTTTATTTTTTTTACATACGTTTCGTATTTTTTTTTATTGGAAAATGTTGGAATACTATTCGAAAATTTAAATTTGTAGCAAATTGAAGTTTAATATCAAAATTTTTCAATTAACAAAAGGTTTTTGCAGAAACATATTTTCAAAGTTAACATTCAATGTTAAACTTAGTATTTTATAACTGCACATTTCTGCATGCAGAATTATGCACAACAGTCAGATATGGTTTAACATAGTTTGCTAAACATGATAATATGTAGAAACCGTAATTTTTTATGAATTTTTTTTCAAACATCTAACTAGTAAACATTTTGAAAATTCTACGAAACCTAGTTAGTTTACACTGGGTATACTTTGAAAATTTCGTAGCCCAACCCTAGATTTTTCTACAAATCGAAAGCTTTGCTAAACAATAAATTTAATTTTTCAAAAAAATAATTATCTTTTATAAACATTTTAGTTAATTGTGTCGGTTCATTTATGTTTGTAGAGTATTTTGGCAAATAAAAAAAAATCAATTATCTATTATTTATTAATATATAATATATTAGCTGATTATTTTTAATTTATTTAACAAAATAAATGAGATAAATATTATTTTAAAAAAGGTCAAAATGACCTCTACAAAAATTTTAAATTTTATAAGAATTATAATTACATAAATTATTTTTTGAATTGAAATTTATGATGATCATTTATCAATTTTTAGATTAAAAAAAAAAGAAGATTTTTTGAAATTTGAATTATTAGAATAGAAAATTAAAGTATTTTAAAAAACAAAAAATTTTAAAGGCTTCTAATTCACAAAAATGTTTTTTTATCATGGATTGTAAGATTTTTTTTTGTTTTCATTAATTAAATATTTTCAAAAAGCATTATTATAATTAATATGAAATTTAAAAAAAGGCTTTGTTCAAGAAAATATTTTCTCTTAAAAAAATAAAATAAAATTTTCTTTTTTTTTTTAAATTCATTATTCATTAATTTTAAATATATTTTTAAATCGTTTTAATTATACTCAGGCCATATTTAGCTATTTTATAAAAAAGCATCAAGTTTTATTTTCTATTTTAGCTATTTCTTGTTGGGTTCCGGCACAATTTACCGGATCACATGTTGAATATACTAATTACATTTGTTGGATATCTAATACTTATTTTTTGCCAATGAAAGAACGAGTTCCTGGTCCAGATGAGCCAAAGCGATCTCACATTAGCTATTATCAATGGGTGCCGTTTATTCTAATGATTCAAGCAATCATGTTCTATTTTCCGTCTGTGCTTTGGCATTCGTTTAGTGCTAAGTCAGGTTTTGATATTAGCACATTGGTCAAATCGGTGAACAATATGGATCAGTTGAATCCGGAAGTGAGAGAAAAAACGCTACGGTATTTGGCCAAACATATGGACAAAGCATTGGAAGTACAGCGCGAAATAAGCTCGGGTACTTTTGGCAGATTAACAAAATTTTTAGGAAAATTTTGCTGCATTATGTCCGGAAAAAATCAGGGAAATTATTTACTTAATGTCTATTTGTTCACTAAATTCTTGTTTATTTTCAATGTTATCGGTCAATTGTTTTTATTGAATAAGTTTCTCGGTAATAAGTATGACATGTATGGTCTGGAAGTTATATTGAATTTTTTTAATTCAACTCGTCGGATGCATACATCACACAGTCCAGAATTGGTCGAGTCGCATCGATTTCCCCGAGTGACTATGTGCCATTTTCAAGTGAGAACTCTAGGCGATAATTTACACAATTATGTAGTCCAGTGTGCCCTTCCAATTAACTTATTCAACGAGAAAATATTCATATTTATTTGGTTTTGGCTCGTTTATGTAGCCATAGCGTCCATTTATGGATTTTTTCTGTGGATTTGGTACTCATTGCATTTTAATAGAGTTAGTTTTTTAAAAAAATACCTAAAGTTAATGGATCGACTTAGCAGGGAAAAATTTGATCGAAAAATGTTTAGAACATTTACAGAACAATATCTTCGACAGGACGGAGTTCTTGTATTACGGCTGATTGGAAAAAATTCAAATCAAGTGGTAATGGGCGAAGTAATGTCCGCTCTTTGGGATAATTTTAAGAAAAGTCAAGAAGATGGAGGCATATTTGTTTAGTAATTGCGATCAGTCTTTTACAATTTTAAGTCAGTCGAATATTTGCCATCTGTTAACGAGTCATCTAGTCTGTTTTAAGTGCACGATAATTTTATCAAGATTTAGATTAGAATTTTGTAAATAAAGTTGTTTTTTTTTTATCAGTTTTATTTATGTTCCTGATAATTAATTATTATTTAATTAATTCTTTTAAGTGTTAATAAATTTCATTATGCAAAATTAAAATATTTATCAAATAAAAAATCATATATTTTTATTTTTATTTCTTAAAAAAAAAATACTCTGAAAAGAATAAAATAATAATTAAAAAAAATTTAGTTTAGTTTTCACGCATCAAAATTTTAACATAGGCTTGGGGTCAAGTGTTCCTACAACCTATATTTTAATTTTTACAACCTTTCCTAATTTTTTCTTAAGTTGTGAAGAATAAATTTTATATTTATCTAGCAGAAAATAACAATGAAATTCCTCTTACCGAAAAGTTACAGCAAATCTATAGCACTTAATCGTTAAAAGGGGATGAGGACAAAGAAAACTATAATTCGCACCACATAAATACTAAATTTACAATAATGCATAGATTTAAAAAAAATTTTTAAATTTAATTTGGATGCAGGACAAGCAAAAAGAAGACCTGTAAGACTAAAACAGATACCAAAAGCTTAATGTTTGGATAATTCGCCGAGTAAAAATCATAAGAAATAAAGAGGAAGACCAAAAAATTTAATTGACAGATAAATTTTGTTTAAATTTTTTTAGTGTGTAATGACTAATTTCTATAGATTGTACTAATAAAATTTCTTCAAAAAAAGTTTAGATGTTTCGATCAGGAAATTTTTATAGGTTGTGAAAGCTAAATTTTAGGTAGTAAAAAGTGTTTTCTCATAAGCTTGATATTTAATAAAAGTTATTTAATATTTGGGTTTTTTTCAATTGAATGCGGTTTATTATATTTAATTTTTTTATTTGTCAAACAAAATTTTAAAACTTTAATTTAGATTTTTCAAATTCCCAACAATAAAATACACTGAGCTTGCAATTTTAGAGTATCCACAACGGCTATCTAGATTAAAATTATCAAGTTTAAAAGCAAGAAGAATACGGAGAGATCTAATCAAATATTCAACCCAGCGAACAAAATGGAGATTGTAAATTTCAGGAAAGGTATAAACTACAGCTTAAACATCAAGCTTGAAATAAATGTATAATCTAAGAAGGAACTCGAAGAACTTGATGCTAGAAAGACTAAGGAATTTTAGTCAACGATTTAATTATTATACAAAAAGAGTTGTTGGTGTTTGGTTTAAGTTGCTAGAAGAAATTGTGAGTGCAACTAGCTTTAAAGCGAAGATTGACGCTTGGACGACGAAGCACAATAATTCGACTGTTGTAGCTCATTAGAGCTTTGATTTGGCTCCAAGTTGCAGTAATTACTACTATTACTATTACTAGTATTTTTAAAATGGCTTCAAATTCACAAAAACTCTGCAAAATTGTTTTATGGACACAAAATTTATCATGCATTTTTTTTAGTGTTGGTGTCCGTGCAAGCGAACAGTAAACGGGCCGTTTAATATTAAACGGTTACTAAACGAGCCAATAATTCTTAACAAGATTTGAAACCATGTCCTGGTTGCTTAATTCAATCCTAGATTTAATTAATTAAAAAAATTGTTTGACAAAAAATTTTACTTTTAATAAATTATTTAATAAGACAATTTTTAATTAATTTCTTAACCTGCCTGAAAAAATTGGAACAGTTTGTTGGACCGCCCGTTTAAATTTAAACGGCGAAAAAGTAGCCCGCCAAAATAAACGCGCCAACAACCGCGAGTAACCGCCCGTCTATTGAACCGGTTAGCTCTGTCCGCATCTAACACTAATTTTTTTATAAAAATAACTCCATTAAATATGTTGCTCACTTAAAAAATTTTATTTAGAATTTTGAATTAAGTATATTCATAAAATTTTGTGTTTTTTAAATGGTCAAATGTTATGTTCTGGCTCTCTTGCTCCTAGCTTTATTTTTATTTATTCTTCAAGTTATTATGTATGTTATAGTAAACAAAATTGAATGAAATCTCCAATTCTATATTTCTTTGATTTTAGAGCTTTTTTAAAAATAAATTTTTAAATTTTGGTGCTGTTGCATCATTATTTAAAAAACTGAAGCGTGAAATTTTGAAATTATTAAAGTCCATTTAAATAATCCATAAAAAGTAAAAAATTGCTTTAAATAAACAAATAAAAATGCCAAAAAAATTAAAAGGTTTAGTAAGTAAAAGGTTTAGTAAAATTTAAGTAAAATGTGCCGAATATTTAATAATCAAAGAAGCATTATTAGTTAGTCGAAGTAGAAATCATAAATTTTTGCAAAAAAGAAAGTTTTGTGCAGTAGTCAACAAATAATCTTATTCAATTATTTATATCCCATTCTTATTTAATTTGTAAAAATTAACAAAAAGATTGATTTAAAATTAATTAGAATCAAATTATATGGTATTTATCAGAAATTTCTAAGGTTTAAACAAAGACTAAAAGAAATTCCCAAAAATTGTGGTTCTAGATTGATTTTATTCAGGAATAGAATAGTAAATGATTGAAATGACTTATCAAAAGGTCATTCAATCCAGAATTAAAAAATAAATTTGAATTTATTTTAACTAATTAATTAAAATTTGAATTAAAAGATATAACTTTTTAGACTAGTCGGTTTTAAAATATGACTGATAGTCACATAGCATGAACTAAAAGTTGATAATTAATTAGTGCACACATTTTATCAGCAAAAATTGGATTTTTAGTTTGGTAATAAAAAATTAATTGAAATTTTTTTTATCAAATTAAAAAAATTAAATTAAAAAAAAATTTAACTTTTTTTATACTTTAAATTTTTTGTTATACAAAATTTAATTAATTTTTTTAATCAAATCAACCAAAATGATATACCGTAAATGTTTTTTAGCGCTGCACTAAACACATACGAACTTGTTTTTGGTGTCTCAAAAAAAAGTAAATATCCAAGGTTTAAGACAGTAGAGATAAAAATCTATGAACCCGAAAGCCACTTAGTACCGAAAATTTCAACTTTGATTTCATAGCAAGTTGAACACACTGTTTTTTTTTTGAGGCACCAAAACCAAGTTCGTTTGCTTTTAGTGCGGCGTTAAAAAACAAATATTTATGGTAAAATAATTCAGTGAGCAAAATTAAAATAAATATTTACTTAGATTTATTGAGAAAAAAAATGATATTCATAGAAAAATTTTATTTTCAACAGATTAAATGGATGGAGAATCGACTATTTTTTAATAAACAAAAAATTTTATTGTTTAAATGTTAAATAAATAACTAACATATTTAATAAACAAATTTGAAATTGCCTTAAATTCGACCTTAATCGTCAGGAATAGATGTCAAATTTTTTGTTTGGAATTTATTCACATATTCCAATATTTTTTTCTCAAGTAGATTTCCATTTTTATCATAATACTTAATTGAATGCGGCCAGTCGGAATCACTCCAATTTCTCCAAAAAACAACATTGGTCCAAGAGTAATTTTTTGATTGTGGAGATTCCCACCGCTTGGGTCCATATTCTCTATCTAAATATTTTACCGGATCACAAGGAACCATATATTTACTGTTTAACAACTCTGCTGAACAAACTTTTTCAAAGTTTGGCAAAAAACGCCTGAAAACAGAATTTATTTTGCTAAATCATTCAGAAATAAATATTTCAAATTTACCTAAATTTGTATCTTTTGACTTGGTAACCACACCATTGATGTGTTTGATTAATTTTATAAACTAAAAAAAGATCGAAAGTAAATTTGTCATTAAAGAGACGAAATTCAAAACTGTCGTTTAAAAGGCCTAAAGTACCCCATATTCTAACAATTTTATTTCCAAGAAAGTGCTTTTTAATTCTGTCATCGTATTCATGAGACCATATAGCAATATCAACATCCTGAGTGAATGGAATAATACCACAATCTCTATACCAGCCTAATAAAGTTCCTCCAGCTAGCCAATAATGCTTTCGAAAAGACTCCAATGATTTGGAAATATGCTCTAAAACTGGCGCAATCATTTTGTTTTTTTTCAAGTCTTGTTTATGTTTAGAGCCAAGATTTTGAATATTTTTTTTTACTAAATCACGGTTGCATTCTAAAAAAACTGAATGGTCATATTCAAACAAAAATTTATCGATATCTGATGGTAGAAGGAAAAAATTAGATCGCTTATCAACTATTTGTATGAGATCAAAGCTTGATAAATTTAAAAAAAAAATTATCATTGCAAAGTAAAAAAAAAAACAAGTTTACTTGTTCAATGCTCGAGGTCTGTCACTAAATGATTTCTGAGTTTCTTTATTCACTTGATAATCATCACTTGCAATCCATAAAAAATTTCCACGCTCATAAACAATCGATATTTGAATTGTGAGTCTTTTGCATTCGATATACAAACTAGTCAATATATCCAAGTTTGAATATGTTCCAGACATTTGAACAAAATTGCATTTTGAAATCAGACTGTCAATAAGTGCCTTATGACAAAAATTTATTTAAATTTGTGAATCAATTCTCAGATTTGATACTCTAAAAATTTTTTTTATTTTATTATTTTATTTTTATGTTCAATTTTGAGACTTTTATAACTTAAAATAACTTTTATAAAAAAATGAATTTTTTGAATTTTAAAGAAATTTAAGATTAAAAACAAAAATTTGAAAAAATAAATTAAAAAATAATGTAATGTATATTTTTTTTTGTAGTCTTAAAAATTTAATTTATTAGTTTAATTCAAATTGAACAGCATCAATTTAATTTATATTAAAAAAATTGCTAATTTTATTGAAAAATAAAAAACTATTTTGAATATTTAGCTAAAATAAATCTTTTTGATAAATTCGTAAACCGAATATTTTTTTAAAAAATTATAAAAACATCAACTTACTTGATTAAGTTTCTTAAAATTTTGAAATTTTATTCCAAAAGTTAATAGATGATGTTTTTTCCCATCTAAAATACCTTTTGAAAAATCTGTTGAAGATACATTGTAAATTTTGTTTTTAAAAAAGACAGAATCTTGGTTGAGATCGTCAAATATTAAATTTTCAATTGCATTAATATCCATTAGGAATGCTCTTGATGAATAAAGAAGCTTGAAAATCGAACTTAACTCTGTTGATGTTAAAATTTCATTCTTATCTGAGTCGAATAAAGCATTTTGACGATTATTGGGTAAATTCCTTGCTCCGATGAGCATAAAATGGCCATTAGTTTGTATTGTTTGGTCCTGATCGAAAGCCTCGAAAAGCTCAAACACCACAGAGTCTTGTCTTAGCCTTAGTTTTCGAACTCTTTTCTCAAATTTTTCCAGTCGACTCCAGTCAGTCACATTTAACAACCAGTTAATGTAAAAAAAACCGGCTATGACAATAACCAGAGTGTAAAAATTTCGGCATTTTCGAAGCCCCATCATGACTAGTTCAAAAATAAAACTCAAAATAAATCATAAAATTATTTTGGTTTAAAAAAGCATTTTTTTCTTTTTTCTCTAAAAAAAAAATTTTCAATAATTTTAGAATAATTTTCTAGTTAAGAGCTTTGATAATTGATTTGAGAGCTCCAAGTAAACTTATTAACAATGGCTATTTTTTATAACTATAAAATTAAATAGAAAATGCTAAATTTTATACTTCGGATTAACATTTTGTTTAGCTAAGACCAAACTTATTTTGTTCTTCTTAATACATCAATTGAGTAAAATGGGAGAGGATAAAGCTGGTTTACTTAGATATAACCAAATATTGTCAACCTTAAATTTCAACTAAAACTAATCGCAATTCAAGTCTAGTTATAGCGATAAATTAAAGCAAATAATGAAAGACTCGAGTTTCGTCTAACCCCGGAAAATGTGTTGATTACTGGAATTCGATATTAGTTAAAACTTGACACAAAAAAAAAGAAATTAAATTGAAAAAAATAAATGAATTAAATTGTGCGCAAAAATTTAGGTTATAGCCTAAAATAGTCTGTAAATGACTAAAAAAGTGTTTGTTTGACTTGTTTATTTAAGTAAAACAAATATTTTTGTTCAAAGCGACAAGCAATTTTCCTTTGCCCTAAAGACTCTAAAACTAACGCTTGATCCCAATTATTTAATCCTTCAAGAAGATTAGTGAAGAATTATCTTTAAGACTGGATTGAACTTATTCTATGGTTACTAATTAAAAAAAACTTAATTTAACGCGCGGCTTTTGGTCGTCCGATTGCAATTATTCAAATCGTATACGAGTTTTTATCCTAAGAATAAACTTAACTTGTCGTCGGAGAAAATATTAGAATCAATAAGCCTGTCTCTAAAGACTCAATTTATTTAGATTTATTCTACATTTTTTTATTGTTAATCAAAAAAATAATTTATACATTTTAACATTTATCTAAAATTAAATATTAGCTTACATGACTTTATCTCAAGATATTTTTCATATGTTCTAAATTGAATAGATGGTCGAAAAACAAAACATCGCCTTTGGCCAGCCCTGTTTTTTTTACTTTAATTGTTTCTTCTATTATTAATAAATATTTATTTAAAATAAAAAAAAGCTTTTTATTTTTCGATTATTTATGATTTTAATATTTCGTTCAATGATCGAAATCGGATATATTAAAAATGATGAAAGATTGCTTTGAACATTTAACAAAAACTCTTAATCAATATTGAAAGAATAATTTAATTTATTTTCATTGATATTTTATTAATTAAGAAACCATTTTTTATTTATTTGTTATAGATGAAAAGTATACAAATAAATATATCATAACTTAATAACCTGGGCCTGGGACAATATAAAGTGAATTTAGCTCTCTCTTTTTTGAAAAACTGATTTAAAAACTGATTAAAAATATAGGTAAATATAGTATTTGATGCTTAGTTTAAAATTATAAGAGTAGTTTTTCTAGTCTCTTTTAGGTCTATTAAAGTGAAAGAATTTGAAATACTAAATTTTAAAGAATAAATGAATTTTTTTTAAACGCTTGACCTCTCATGGTTCTTAGTGTCAATCAAGTTGCCACCTTTTTCGTATAGTATTTTTTAAAGGTATAAAAAGAAAAGGTTAAATTGAATTTTGAATCTTTTAATTTGTTTAAAAAAGTTTTAAAATAAATTTTAAAAATTTAATTTATTTTAGAAAGTAAACTTTTGAAAGGTTAAAAAAGTTCAAATTTCAATAGATAATCTTAAATGTATATATCATTTATTTTTATTTTTTTATCTTTCTTAATTTTAATGCAATCTAATTAGCTTGAAATATTTTTAGCAGAAAAATTTAAATATACTTGCCCGCTAAGAACAAAAAGCAATATTGAAATTAATTATTTAATTAGTAATTTCTTTTTCATTCAGGCGCAATGAATTAAATGCATTAAAAACTAAAAAGGACTACGAAATTAATTTTGAATGATGTAAACAATTTTTTTTCTCTCAAAAAAAATGCATCTGATTTGAGTAGGGATTTGGAAAAGCATATAAGTAAAACAACTAAAATCGATTTTATTTTGAATTTTTTTTCACGCTATCTTTAGTTTCTGAAAATCCTAGAGGGTTTTATGAAAATTCTGAAATAGATCTAGTTCTTTGTGGTTTTATATTAATCCAAAAATATGTATTGATTTTTGATAAAATAGTGTTTACATCTCAAGAAACAATATACTTGATTTTACTAAAAAAATTAAATTCAATTATTACTCTAAATTTTTTCCAAAGTTACTTTTAATGATTACCAATAATTAGTAAAAACAACTAATACTAAAACTTAATTAAAAGTAAATTAAATCATAATTTATGATTTAATCATAAATAAAATAAATCAAAAATTTTTAGAGGAAAAACTAGACTTATAAAATTAATAATACGATTTGAAATTTAGAAAAGAAAAACAACAGTTGAATTTATAGTTGAATAGAAATATAATTAATCTAAAGCTAAAAGCGCCAATTGTATGCTAAATATAAAAAGTTATTACTTAAAATAAAATCCAATTTTTAATTTTAGAAACTAAGCTAATTTAAATTAAGATAATTAAATATGGATGATCTTACTTAGCAATTCTATCGAATAAATCGAATAATATTACGAAAATAATCTTCGTATTTTCATAAAAATAATAAATTTAAACAATATATTTTGAAATAAAAATAATAATATAAACTAAAATATTTGGCCTGAGGAGCAAGGCTAGGAGTAGAGTAGATGTTTTTATCCACCAAAATCATTAAAACATTAATTTAACTTTGAAATTAACTCCAATTCATACAGATTTGTTCATAAAATTACAATTATTCTTTTTCATAATATATATTTTTCATATTTTCATTTTTTGACTCCAAATCGAAATAAAAAAAAAGTAATCACCAAATTCTCAAATGTATTAAAACTGGTCATACAACAACAAAAAAATAAATAAAGTTTTTTTTGAAGTAATTTGTAAAAAAATAGCATTGTTTTAAAATTAATCTAAAGTAGAAAATAATTTTTAAAAGATAAGGCTCAAATCACGAGATACTTTTCCTATATTTTGAAATTTTAACTAAAACTCTCTATGGAATTTTAATCTTTTTACTCTTGCCTAGAATTTCCAAAATTAGTTAGTTCTAATCAAATTTTTTATTTAAATGCTATACTTATTAAAAGTATAAACTTGAAAACAAATCGCTGAATCTTTTATTAATAAAATGTATTTATTTTAGTACACAAAAACAAAAAGGAAAACCCCGCTTAATTCGAAACATAAAATGAATTAAACTAAGCAATTGTATAGTTTGAACTTCCCAAATTGTGATATTAACAAAATATATACCATTTGATTGATATTTGTTCTTTATTATTTGTTTAATATTTGTTTTTTTTCTTTTTCTATTAATTTTAGATTTTCAGAAAACTCATGCATATAACTTAAGAAAAATTTATTTCCATAGCAAATTAAAGATTAAATTTCTTTAATTAGCAGTCATATGCTAAGTTTCTAAGATAAATTATCAACGAAACAAAGAAAACAAAGTTTAAATATCAATAAAATCAATTCATCCAAAGATTAAACAAAAAGTAAATGGCATACTCGTTCGTCCTAGATCTTTTAAAATAAATATGTATTTTTAGCTTTTCCGAATTTATCTTTTATTTTATAAAAAAAAAACTTAAAATATAACTAATAAAACTTCTATTAAAAAATAATAATTAGAATCGAAACAAAAGTTGAGATTTTATAATAGCCTAAAAATTTAGCATTTTATATGGAAATTGCTAAAAAGCTTATAAAATAAATTGAATTTGTTCTATTATTTGGTTAAAAAGATAAAAAAAATAATTATAAATTTTTAAAAATTTCAGGCATAGGAAAAAAAAAATTTTCACAGAAGCACATAAACGTGCACAAAAATGTTTAAAATCTCTAAATATAATTGATTTTATAATCATATAATAGCAACCAAAAAATCAGAAAATAATTTGAAATTAATTTTTTTTATGTTTATAGTTTTGTTGCATATAATTACTTTTTGTAAAACATAATTATTTTACTGTCGATATTAATTATTTGTAAATTGAGGTAAATTATTTTTTGTTGAAAAATTAAAAATTGTATTTTGAACAAAAAAATTTGCGTTGCTGTTTTAGACCATGTTTTCATCATCTTCTTAAATGTCTGGATTTAAATAATTGATTTTTTCATTGACAACTCCAACTTAACCAACAAATAACTCATCTTGATCTTAGATGACATTAGCTATAGTTTCAAAAATTAGCTGAGAACTTTTCACTAAATTGCTGAATATTTTTTTCTAATCGGATTTCTTGCTAGCATACATTCTTGCACTCGGTTTGCAAATCAACAACTATCCACAATGAATTAAACATTTTTATTCAATGTTATTTCCTTTTTTTTGACTAAAAGCTAAATATTGTATAATATGATAATTTTTTTTCAACAAATATAAATAAAAAAAATAAAGGATTTTTATTTTTTCAACAAAAAATAATTAATCTCAGCAGAAAGTAAATATTTTCGAAGTGCAGGTAATTAACAGCCCAAAAAATTAGTCTTATAGATTAAAATAATTTTGAAATTTCAAAATCAAAAAGTAAAAACTCTGGTTTTGAAAATTTACTAAAATTGTTCTATAAATGAGGTAATGACGACGGTCGTTTAAACCGACGTTCTACCTTTAGTACATTAAGATTGCTTAATCTTTTTTAAGAGGCTAAACATATATATTGTTAAAAATATTCATATCATTCAGTTTGTTCAGTTTATCAGTTTTGTCATTTTGATCTTTTCATATATTTTGCTTTTTTGTTCAATTAAAAATTTTAATAAATGATATTTATTTTTAATTTTTATTTATTAATTTACAATTTTTCTTTGTTATAAATATTTAACATAGAATAAATAAAAAAATGAAAGCATTTTTTGAATATCTCTCTCAGGATTAATTTTTATTTTTTACTATATTCAGGAAGGAATTTAAATCTGTTTAAAATTTTTAACAGTGCAGAATTTTAATTTATTCTAGTTATAAGGACATAGCTGTACGTTACTACGCTATAGCTTGTGGATAAGATCCACGCAGTTATACTACTACTACTACTACAACTTAAAAAAATATTTTTAATAATTTTTTTCTTTAAATTTTGATAAATTTTACAAAAAAATCAAATAAAAAAAACTAAATCAACCAAAATATCTCAGGAAACTGAACAAACTGAAAAAAATGTTTAAAAAATTGATTTTCAAATAGAAAAAATCATAAAAAAAAAAGAAAAAACAGAAGATTCAGCTTGTCGGATTGTTTTCAGATCGTCAATACATAACACTAGAAAGCCCGAGGGATTTTCTAAAGCCTTTTTAAAAAAATTTAAATTTGAATATTATCTGACAGAAATAAACCTTTAAAAAATTACTCAAAAAAATTAAAAATAAATTTATAATAACTTAAATTATTTTTTATCTTTTAAATAAATTTTATTTATTTTTCTTGAAATTTTAAATTGAAATTTTTTTGTAATTAATCAGCAGGGCTTTCTAGTGTTAAAAGAAAAAAGTTAATTGAAATAATTTTCCCTTAATATTTAAGTTAAATTTAACCTTTTGATGAAAAAAATATTTTTTAATAAAGAATTCAAATATTTTAATTTTAAAATTTATTCAAAATTTTGCTTCCATACTTTAGTCAAGTATGGATGAAATAAGATAATGTAAAACCAAATTTTCATTTTGAATTACTAAAAAATGAGCATATTTATTATTAACAAAATTACATATAATTTTATCAGTTTTAACCTGAATACTATTGATAAAGTCGTTCATTCTTCGTATGCTTAATCGCATTAAATATGAGGAAAAATCATTTTTTTTAACTTGAACAGGTAAATTTTTAAAATAAGAACTGACTGAAACACAGTCTGTTTGAATTTTAAGAGTCAAATCGCCTTTTTTTGTAGCTTCTATTGTAATGAAATCACCCATTGCTTTCATTCGTTCGATCATGTGCTTAAGAGTCTTTAAACAAGGCATTTGAATGCTTAATGCTGTATCTTTTAAATTAGGTTCTTGAAAATCCTTCATGGTCAAAAATGATGTAGATATTATTTTTACAGGAATATCATGAGTGATAGTTCTTGATTTCGATTTCAAAGAAATTCCACAATATTCTATTTCAATGCTTAAGCAAATCGTCTGTTTATTAGCTAACTTTAATTTTAGATTCTTCACATTTGGACTTGATTTTAACACATGTAAAAGATTTTCGGGAAAAATTTCAATCATAATTGAGCTTTTTTCAATCGATTTTCCTTCAAATATGTAAAAATCGAACAATAAGAGAGCGTCTATTCTCATCCAGAATGAAACTTGGCTAGGACTTTTGAGGAACATATGATTTGTAGCAAATTCAGGCAGCACAAAACACATACTGTCGGGACTGAGCTTAATAATACAAGTTTTACTACCCGATCCCTTTGAGCATAATTTGTTTACAGTGGAGACAATTTCAGTAAATTGTTCAATGTTTTCATTATTTATTAGTTTTGCTCCAAACTTCATTTTTTTTCATCAATTTAAAATTATAAATATAAATTTAAAAATATTTAAATGCTGGATTAAAGATATGAAAATAATCTGTTCGAACTAAATTTATTTTTACCAGAATTAACTTAAAAATAATTTAAAATTGTTCACTACGATTTTTTAAACTGAAAATGTTATCCTTTTGATTTTATAAAAATTTAAATTAAGCTTATTTAATTAATAAAAACGGGAAAATTTATATTTTTCAATTGAATACAGCATAAAATTAGATGATAACTCTCTTAGGCATAACTATAAAGTAATAAAATCGCCCTTTTTTTATATTCATATTAATTATCTTGAACAAAATATCACAAAATCATTAAGCAATTTTAACAAGTTTTCTGAAGTATCAATTTTTTTAATGGTTTAAATCATTCAGAAGATCATTTTAATTTTTTATTTTTAAATCAAATTTACATGATAAAATAAAAAGAGTTTCAAGATATCAAGTGATATCAGTAGATATCAATAAACATTATATGACCTCAAAAATTATTTTTTAATTCTTTCATTTTAAAGTTTTTTTTGATTTTATTCTGATAAATAATAATTTTCTTATTTTCAATCTGTGACCCTAGTAAAATTATTGAATTAAAAGCAGTTTATAAAAACATGGTTTTGTTCCTATGAAATCGTGTTTAACCAATCTGTTAGAAACAATCGACACAGTCGCCGAGGCTCTCAATCGAAGCTTTACTTCGGTAATGGTATTCATGGATTTTGCTTAGGCCTTTGACAAAGTCTCACACAGAGCGTTGATCAAAAAAATTAAACTTTATGGTTTCACTGTTTCACACTGCTCATTTGGTTGGAGAACTTTTTGAATAACAGAATATAGAGGGTGATTCTTGGAGACAAGTATTCAGAATGGTTAGATGTATTAAGTGGTGTTCCTCAAGGCTCAGTCTTAGGTCTTTTGCTTTTTCTAATATTTATAAACGATATGCCTCAAGCAATCAAGGCACTGTGCAAACTTTTGCCGATGACACAAAGCTGATTGGTGTTATGAGAAATCCATTGGATCTTACAACATTACATTAAATGATGGATTTTAAAGTTGATAAATGCAAGTATATGGTATTCAATAACAAGTACTTTGATATTAATTTGAAAATTAATGGACTAGACATGAGTAAGACGGAAAATTAACGCGATTTAGGTATAATGATCAGTTCGAACCTGGAATGGAGTATGCAAGTTATGGTAGCGGCAAAAAAAGCTAATATGGTACTTGGACAATTATCTAAAGCGTTCAAATTATTTTTCATCATAACCGTTTTTTATTATAATATTAGAAAAAATTTCCCTTAAAATAAAAAAATGTATATTGTAAAAATTTTGATTTTATTTTAAAATCATTGTTTATTCACATTTTCATTTATACATACAACTTTTCTTTCGATTAAAAATTAATCAAAAAATTAAACTTTGTTAAAGGGCTAAGTATTATACTAATCATTATTCAAATAGTCTTAATAGTAACTATTTTATTCAATAAATTTTAATACATTTTAAATCAAATATCAATTTTTTATAAGTTGAATATCTGCATGGAATATTACAATACAGTACGAAGCTAAAATAAGTTAATAAACAAAAATAGAAAAATATTTAATCATTAAAAAATACTAAAATTTAAAAGATTTAGATTTAAAATAAATTTTTGAAGATATACCCGAACGGGTATTGTGAATTTCTAGAACAAAAAGAACAAAAATTCTCCCTTTATTGATAAATAAAAATTTAAAAAAATAAAATAATTAAAAAAAAATACTGCAACTTTGTGCAACAAAGTTTATTGCATCTATTTTGCCTAAAATAAAAACTTTATTGTTTATCAATAAAGGGGAAATTTTTGTTCTTATTGTTCTAGAAATTCACAATACCCCCGAACGCGTGTTTAAACATCTAAAAAATAGGATTACAGGTCTTTCTAGGAAGGTTTATAAAGATTTTCGATTGGTCATATTTCTTGCAAATTTAAACACAGCAGATTTTTAAACCCTCAATGTTAAGTTGCTTTGAAATCTTTCACGAATTCAATCTTGAACTTTTTAAATCAGAGAATAATTATCTATTAATAATTACGAATCTACGAAATACTATCTAATTTTTATTCGTATTAATTATCAATTAAATTAAATAAACAAATATAAGCGTCAACGGAATAGCAAGCTTATTTTTAAATTCAGATACAGTGCATATATTTTAATGTTTATACTGGAATTCACTTGATCTAGAGACCAGGACTATCGTAAACACCAACAAATTTAAAAACTGAATAGACAAATTACTCAAACCTTATTAAACATACTTAACTTTTTTTTTTTATATTGCTAATAAACTGGTAGTGGGCTATTATAGCACGACGTCTACTGTCGTCGCTGCTTGAGGAACTCCGTTCCTCAATAGCATTAGTACTACTTCTACTACTACTACTAATGTTTTTTAAAACCTCTTTAAACATTTTGAGATTTTGCTATTTCAGCTTTATACTGTAGTAAACACTTATTAAGATTTATAGAATTTCAGAAAATTCACAAGCATTGTTGAATGATTTGAACTAAAAATAAAAATTGTTTTAATAAAAATTTTTAACCTTAATTTAATATTTTTTATTTTTATAAGAATAATTAATATAGAAAATAAGATTAATTATTAAATTCGTCTGATTGAGTGTTTAGGCATCTGTTTTTAAAATAATTTTTAAATTTATAAGTCAACAGCATGTAAATGAGTGGATTGATAACTGTATTGGAATACGACAAAGTTGATACACTTAAATTTATAAAATGTACATTTTTAATATTTAATGATGAAAACAACATAAAAAATTGAAAAATCCAAAATGGAAACCATTGAACCAGAAAAACAAAAATAATAGCTAAAACCAAACGCACAGCCTTTTTGCGAACTGAAGTTAAATAGGCTCCATTCATATAAGTATTCCTGCTATCGTGGTTTTTTATTGAGTGTTTTGGTAATTTTCTATCACAATCAATAGTTGAAATATCGGTCAAACGAGTATCGACAGAATGACTTGCCAACCTTGAAAACGAAATACTATGCAAAAATGTAGAATTGCTTTTTATAATTAAAGAAGCGACTGATTTTCTGCATCCATCATTGGCCTTTCTAATTCGCCTTTTCCATTCGTTTAAGAATAGCAAAATTTTTACAGAACTGATAACTATAATCACATAAGGTACAAAAAAAACAAATAAAAACTTAAAGAAAAAATATATATTAACACTAGTCTCAGACCATAAGCTTTGACAAGAATGAACTGTACCGTTTTCATGTGAATAAATACTCATTACAAAAGGCATCGTAAAAAGCAAGGCTATTAGCCATGAAAAAATGATATACAAAATAATAATCAAAATTTTAAATTTATTGCTAAAATTATCAAAACGCTTTCTGGGATCCGCAACATCAAAAAAACGCTCAATACTAAGACCTGTAATTGTCAATTGACTTGCAATAATTCCACAAAATTCAGTACTAAGAAAAATTTTGCAGCCGTATGTTCCAAAAGGAAGTTTTTTTGTTAAAATTTGAACTATGAAAAAAGGTATTCCAATCGAATATACAATGTCTGATATTGACAAGTTTAAAATTAGAAGATTAATCGTATTAAATGGCTTCGAATGATACACACTTGAAATCGATAGTGAATTAAATAAGATGCTTAATATGTAAATTACTATCAATAAAAACACAAATAAAAACTTTGAACTAGCTGATATGATTTCATAGTTTTCGGTATCGCTAAATGTCTGATTCGTCTGCATGTTGGAATAAATTTACTTTAAAAAATTCTATATTTTAATTTAGAATTGTCATTTAAAAAAACTATACTAATTAAATATTTAAACTTAATTAAAAAAGAATTATTAAGACTTAAAATTCGAAAGCTTTAAGGATATTCATCTGAAAATTATAATTTATCTAGTTATTTAATAAACCCTAATCGGATCTTCCTAAATATTTTTGTTGTTAAAGAAAGAAAGGAAGATACGGAATAAATTATTTTCCTTCCTTTTAACCAAATATAAATAAAATCATTTGAAAAATTTAAAAAATAAATGATAATTAATTAGGATAAATATAGAATTAAATTTAGGCGATAACATCATACCATTTCGATATTGTGTTATTTTTTCAAATTAATGAAAATATTTTCTAATCGGAAAAAATTAAACTTAGTTGTCTTGATTTATTATTCATTCCAAAGTTTGCTTCTTTTTTAAAAACAAATATATTGTAAAAAATTTAAATTTTTTTTAATGAATAAATTAATATTTTGGACCGATTAATCCTAGGATATAAATCTAATCAATTATTAACAATATTTTTTTTCTGTGGATTTTTTTTTGTTCAAATAGAAATTTTTAAAACGGCAAGTAAATCATCGAAACTAAACATAAAAATTTTACTTATTTTTAATCAAAAAAATGATTCCTATAGTTTAATTTAACTTATATTTTATTTTTATTCACTAATAATTTATACTTTTTGTTTGAAGAATTTTTAAAAGAAATGGTGCAATAAAATTACCCCGTTTTAGAAAGTAAACAGTCTATTTCTATTTCTAGATTTTAATTTTACAAACAATGTCTTGGTGTTTCATCTTTTCGAATAAGGTAAAAATATAAATATATGGGAATTGATCTAATTCAAGAAAACTGATAAAAATATTTTTATTATTTAAGATTTTATTAAATAACAAATTTTAATTTAATTTCCTGTTATAATTATATTTTTCTTATAAAACACAAACAGTATGAGCTAAAATGAAAACCAGCATTTGATATGTTAAAGAGAAATAATATAACAATCATTCAAGTGTCATTAAAAATTTATTTTAATTTAAAAAAATAATAATAATAATAAAAAAGTAAACAATTTTTCAGAATTTTTTCCAATATCAATTACTTAAGCATTCAACTTTAAAGGAAAAAAGTATTATGTGCTCTTCATTCATTAAAATGTTATCTAAAAAATTCTAATTAAAAATCCACTTAAAATTTAAAACTTAAAATATGAAAAATGATAATATTCCCAAATCTTTAACCCTGTAAGTTAAAATAAAAATAAAACTGATGAAATCATATAGTTTTTTTTTTTTTATCAAATCGCTAAGCTGAAGAGAAGGACATATCCAAAAAATACAAAATATATAAATGCAAAAAATTCACAAATCCTTAGAACCGAATGTGAAAGAGATTTAGATGTTAATGTTTCAGCATACCTCGGCAAAATTCAACAGACACAGTCAATCAATCGGCATCAAAAGCGAACAGTTTTTTTAAATTTATTAAAATAAATTTTGATGATTCGAGATTTGCAAATCTGGAAAAAAAAAACATGCTCTTGCTATATTCAACTTCACAATAAATTTTCGGTATTTTCCTCTAAGCCCATACACAAAGTAAAATCATTTTATTGTTCAACATTTTATTAAAATTTAAATCGTATTTAATCAAAAAATCTGAAAGTTACTTCTACTTCTAATAAAAACACAAAAGAAAAGCCTAATGAAAGTATTTGCAAAATTTACAAACTTTGTAAATATAGAACCATGTTTCTGCTAGGCTTTAATGGCTTTTGTATATGTCTGTTAGACTGTTAAATTAAGAAGCTTATCTATAATTTTATTAAAATTGCTTTGTATTTTTTGGATTTGTTCTGTTATACCATATTTAAAAATCTTTTTGAATAAGACAAAAAATAGATTGGTACAATAAAAAATTCATAAATTCTCTTTTGAAAATGATTAAGTTAGTTAAGTAAAAAATATTTCTAATATTATTTTGAACATAAAAAGCAAAAAAAAAAAAAAGAATTTATTTTAAAAATCGAATCCTCTTGCAAAAATATTCCAAAACACAACCAATGTTTTTAAATTAAAATTGTTAAAAAATAGAAATTAATTGTAATTTAGTAAGCTGAATTTGAATTGTGAATTTGTTTTTGTTCAAATTTATCTATTGATAGTTTAAATTAAATTTTCATGAATATCATTTCTATTAATTTAATTTAAATTTAAAATATTAACTAAAAAAATAATATAATAATTTTCGATATATATTTATATATATACATATATGACTTAAAGTGAAAAAAGCTTTTTAAATTACTTGGAATTTTAGTTTAATGCAATAATTATTTTCGATAAATCCGTTAAAAGGTTTAAGAAATCTTTTTATGAAATTTGAATCATCACTCACAATCTACTTAACTCTTAATATAAAATTAATTTAGCTATAATCACTTTAATGTTTCGCAATCATTTTATCAAAAGTTAAGCATAACATCTAGAAATTTTTACAACCCCTGTTAAGTATAATGATGTTTAAATAACTGTATTTTCTGATAATTAAAAAAAAATTGAATTTCCGTTGACATTATCTATAATTAATTAATTTGATATTTTCTTCTAAATGTATCCGTTAGAAAGGATCCTCTACCAATTTTAAAATCAAAATACCAACATTAATTGCTAAAACTGATTTAACCAGTGATGTGTAATTAATTATGGATACAAAGAAAGGAGTTAATAAGCTCTTTCATTGTCTGGGAAGATTTCATTTAATTAGAGTCTATTATCAATGTTAACTGAGAAAAATCACAATTACAGTTATTGAAAACCATTCAGGTAGTAATTATTTTATTAAAGGTTATTATTGATCTATTTACAATTCCATTTATCAATTTCACACTTAGTCTAGTTATTTTGAAAAAATTTTTGAAATATTTGTTTTACATAATCAACATTTGAAATTTAATCCTAAAGAAAATTATAATTTATGAGAATCAGACTTAAATTGAACTAGAAAAAAATATTCCCAAATTACAATTAATAATTGCAATTTATTAAATTAATTACTAAATTGAATAGAAATTTTAATTTCCGATGAAAAGTTACAACTAATTAAATAAAAAATTATTTGCCTAATTCATTTTGATTTTTTATCTAATTTTTTACTTAGAACTATAAGACATTTTTAGTAACCAAAAAGGCCAACATGGTCTTGATTAAACTAAAGGAAAACATTAAATTGTTGGTCACTCTATTAAGTGATTGTGGGACCAAATCTCGAGTATGCTGTTTCTCCTTGAGAAAGCAAAATGAAAAAAATTAAAATTTTGACTTGCAAAAGTTCCTATTACTTGAATAGCTTTTTATATCAATAATGGAATTTATCTTTGGACACGAAGCGTCAAAAAATAAAAGCAACCAAAAATTAATGATCCATTAAGATAGTTTTATGTTTTAAATGGTCAAATCATACTTGGAATTACTAAAACAGATAGTTTTTCACTTTTTTTGAATGAGTGTTTTAAAATATTGTTAATCGATTTATAATCTAACTTTTTATATCTTTTCAAAATTAATCAAACTAATTTATAAATTTTTCATATACGGAAAAAATTTGAAATTTTGACTGCTTTGGATATTAAAATTTACTTTTTAGATTACATAATTTTTTTTAATATTCTTTATAAATTTTATCTAGCATTTAAAATTTTTTTCTGAATTTTATTTATCTGCGTTATCGCATTATAACTTTGAAAATATATTAGGTAATATGAATTGGCATTTAAAGAAATTTAAGGTCATCTTAAATTAAATTTTTTCAAACTTTTTTGAAATAAATTTAATTTTTTATATTTTATTTTTTGGTGTATTTAATTTTTTATATTTTATTTTTTGGTGTATTTAATTTTAAATAAAAAAAAAAGAAATAGTTATTTAAAATAAGACTTTAAAATATCAAATGTGCATTTAGTCTATTAACTCAAGTTTTTTGTTGATCTTAGGATCAAACGCTATCATAATTTAAATATGTCATTACAATATCAAATCATGTTTAATTTTATCATAATTTCTTATTTTTTTAAAAGATTATTTTTCTTTTAAATTGTATCTGTAACCTCGCGTAATATGTCTTTTCGCAAAATACAATACAATTTAAAACTACTTTGTACGCCTTTTGTTTCTCACCTCTTTCTCATCTTCCTAAAAAAACGTTAGAAAAAAGAAAGAAATAAAAGCATTCAAGTTATTTTTAAATTTTACTGATATTTTACAAAAATTATTAATATTTTAATATTCTTTATTAAAAAATTCAATAATCTAGAACTGGTTAATTATAAGAATTAAAAATTTAGTAGTATTAGTAGTTCTAATTACAACTTGTAAAATTCTGAAGCATGGATAATGTCTAGAAACAGTTTATTTATTCTAAATTTTTTTCTTCTATGTTTAGCTATAATGGATAGTTTTAAAATTATCGTATTCTGTAGGTGCTTAAATTAATATACATGAATATTTCTACTTTAAAATAAGTAAATTTTATGATTCATTAAAACTGTTATTTTGTTTTAAACAAAGATTTTAAAGAAATTATAGGTATTAAGAGCCTCTTTGATTTATTTCATGATATGGTTATTTATCAAATTATATTTTTTTAGCTAAATTTATATAATAAAAATTATCACTTAATTTTTGTTCCAATTAATATTAACTAAACGGCTCAGTAATCTACTTTGTAAGCATGAATAGCTTTTAAATTTGACAATGAAGGTTTTAAATAAACTATCCTGGCATTTGTTATCCTTTATTGATTTATATGTAAACATATTTTTATTATATTTTAACTTATTTTTATTTTATTATATTTTTTCTTTAAATTTTTATTTTTTTTCTATTTTTTTTAATCTGAATGAGCTTTAGCTCGGCACAGATAAAACAAATAAATAAAAAAAATTTTTATTAAAAATATTTGATTAAAAAGACTTGATTTTGAAAAGCGTAAGTTTGTATAAATCAGAACTGGGAGACAATATTTTTCAGATTCTTTTTTTATTTTTAAGATTTTTTCAAGTATTGAGTTAAAAAAATAATTATCGTTATTTATTTCAATTTAATTGATTTAAAAAACTACACCATATTCAGCTATGTATAATAAAAAAAAGTTGTGATGTGCTTCTGTAGAGAAGCGGTAACATTTTTTTAATATTAGTTTAATAATTCAAGAATTAAGAATAATTTTATATTGACATTAAACTTACAGACATAAATTTTTTGACATTAATTTACAGTAAATCGAAACAAATAATTCAGAAGCTTATTTAGAAAATTAAAGAACTGATTTGATGAAAAGAGTACATAAAAAACAACAGCTGAAAATCTGAGCTTAAGAAATTACATCCAGTCGAAACCGGAGACCTTTTTTTTATGAAAAAGGTTTAAAGATATACACCGTAATTTCTCCATCAATCAGTGAGGTCTTATATGACTAACAGATAAAACCCACGGCTATATGGAACAGTCTTGACTGTGGTTTAGAAGATCTACTCGAATTATTAATTATTAACATTAACCTCTGTGTCAGATTGGATCAGTCACTCAGAAAGTTACTGGAAAAGAAGATGAGCTTCTGAACCCTATTTTCTTAGAATGAGAAAAATGATCAAATTATAAAATATATTAATTGTTATTTTAAAATATATTTATTTAATTCATCAAATTAATCAATGTCAAAATGATGACCTTGACTTTCAGGCTAAAATTTGAAAAAAAATTTAAGACTTTTCCAAATTAAAATAAACTAAGAAGTTTTATTTCTGTCACATAAAAAAAAAAAAGTCATCGAATTTAATTTATCTAAAATAGATAAATATCTTTAAAACTAAGGTCGAAACGCCATGATTTAATTATTTGCGTTTGAACCGATTCCAGGCCATTCAACTTTTAGTAAACAATCAACCTAAATTTTTATGCTTAATTTAATATTTCAAGATTTTAAGTCTCAGCTAAGCTTAATCTTTGAAAAAATTTCTTAAATTATAATTTTTCTTGTTTAAACAACATTCACTCTAAAATTTAACCCAATTTTAAATAAAAAAAAAAAAAACGAAAAAGATAGTTGTTCAAATTTAGAGTTTCACGTAACCAAGCACACTCTTAAATACTGATTAAATATTATGTTATGGTTATAATGCATGGCAGATTGATACACAAAGCGAACACGTTTTATCTAAGAAGGAATCGTTACGATTTTGCAATTTTCAGAAATAAAATTTACGACTTAATGAGCATGTATTTATTGAAAATTTATTCATAATATAAATCCTAATGCAGACTAAAAATTTTAATTCAATAACTTTTCATTTTTTTATGTATATTTTGCATAATTTGCATTTTTGGCTTCAATTTATCTTTATCTTTGTTTAAAGACGATTCTAAAAGAAACTTGAGACCAGAGTTACTTTACTTTGGAACTGATATGAAAACATATCTAATCTTAACAGCCATTAGGAGTGTTTTTAATTACTTAAAAGTTAGATAGAAAATAATTTAAATTTTATTTTATTTTATTTTAGAATTTATGTTTAATTGCTCGATTAGGTATTTATCTCAAGTCTTCAAATAGCTCTATTGTCAAGTAACACAAATTTAGTCGAACACTTTGGAATAGTCTTACATAAAATTTGGCACAAGTTCAATGGTAAAAGAAAAGAAGCCTGTGGAGTATATCAATCATGGCACGGATGAGCAAATGGTAATTTAATTTTTTTTTACAAAAAATTATTTATCGAGTTTATCATCTAGTGAATATTTTTAAATCACAAGTATCTGAACACTTGACTTGTTTTTTTAAAGCATTTTGAATGTTTTAATTTTTTTAATTTTGATCTAATTTAATGATTTAGTCATTGCTACTTTTTAAAATTAAATTTTTATTCAATCAAAAATATGTAATTTATTAAATTTTTCAGGAAATATACGGATTCAAAAAATCGATTCCGTACATGATAATAACATGGTTTTTTATCACGTTGACACTGGGATTTTTGCGCTTAGTATTTTATTGGAAACCCAATTGGATGCTTTTATGTACTCATAAGCGGTGTGGCCTTGGCGAAGCAACCAGCATTTTATTGAGAGACAAATATCAGCAATGGTTCGTGGAAATAGTGGAAAATGTTCTAAAACCAAAAAGGTATTTGAATCAACCAAAAAAATTAAAACAATTTATTCTTTTAAGTGAAGAAAATAATAACGAAGACGCAGATTCGTTGGACCTGAGCTATGGCACACGACACAGCTTGCAAAGAAGCTATTCTCAATCAAGAAAAACTTTCACCAATCAGCTTCCGGTATTAAAATTTTATTTTCTAGAAGTTTTTTTTATATCTCTTTTTTTTACCGTCAAAAATATTAAAATTGTAAGTTAATTTTATTAGAATAAAAATAAATTTTGTTGAAAGATAAGGCTAAAGAGATTAATAGCTTTAAGAATTAAAATTTAAAACTATCAATTAAAGATAACCTATGAGGATAATACGAATGAAAAAGAGTCGTTTCTAAGTGACCAAATTACGGCTCATAAGGTGGGTATTTGTACTAAAATGCTTGAGATTTTTAAACCCTCATTTTTGTTGTTTTTTTACTAACATTTAAATTTCTTTTATTTATTATTTTTTTTAACACATTTGTTTAACATTGCCAACTGGATTGTGGTGTTCAATAAAAAATTTAAATGGATAAAATATTCTTATTTTTATTTTTTTTTAGGATCAAACTATCAAGTTGTTTGTTAATAAGAAATTAAAATACATATGGAATGAAGATAACAAAGCGTATGAGAGACTTAAAGGACTAGAGGAAGATGTATCCATACACTATTTTCCCAGATGTAGAGGCCTTACAGCTGACGAACAAGCCGATAAGTAATTTTCATAGAAAACTCAGAAAATGTAGTATCATTTTTTTTCTATCAAGACGATTGATTCATGGAGAAAATTCAATAAAAATTCACTTGACTCCTATTTTTGTACTTTTCTTTCGGGAAGTTTTGTCTCCATTTTACATTTTCCAGGTTTTTTCTTGCGCCTTATGGTATTTTGATGATTACGTGTATTATGCCTCTTGTATTGTCTTATTATCAGTCGTTTCAATTGTCTATTCCTTGTATTCCATTCGACAAGTAAAAAATAATTTAATAAATCTAAGAATAAGTTTAAAAAAAAATTTATCTAGAATGAACGTGCTTTAAGAGACATCATTCATCATTCGGGAACAGTAACTGTTTTCAGAAAAGATCCAATGGGCCGTCAGAAATTTATTGAGGAAGAAATACCCAGTGAGCACATTGTTCCTGGCGATATAATAGCAATTAAAAACATGTCTATAATGCAATGCGATGCTGTTCTGCTAAATGGAAATGTGATAGTAAATGAGTCAATGCTTACTGGAGAAAGTGTGCCGGTAACAAAAACTGCACTAAGTAGTTCACGTGGCGCTTCGTTCAGCATGAGTCAAGATCAATTTAACATGTCAAAGATAACTAATGATGTAAAATTAAGCATTAAGGAACACAGCAGACACATATTGTTCTCAGGCACCCAAGTAATTCAAACACGATATTATGAAAGTGAAAAAATTAAGGCCGTTGTTTTAAGAACTGGCTTTAATACAACTAAAGGTGAACTTGTGCGTGCCATACTTCATCCAAAGCCAGTTGATTTTCATTTTAATAATGATACACATAAATACATTGGCGCTCTATCACTGATTGCTCTTATGGGCATGATATTTTCAATGGTTTTGAAAATAATACGCAAAAATCCTGCCAGTGACATCATTAAACGGTCTTTAGACATAATTACAATTGCGGTGCCACCTGCTTTACCAGGTGCTCTTACCGCTGGTTTGATCTATGCTCAAAATAGATTGAGAAAACAAAAAATATATTGTATCAGTCCTAGGACAATTAACATAGTAGGTGCATTAAATACTTTTGTTTTTGACAAAACTGGAACATTGACCGAGGATGGTCTTGATTTGAAATGTGTTCTACCAATTAAAAAAGTGAAAAGTAAAGATGAAGAAGAGATATTTTTTAGCGAAGAAGTACGTGACGTATCAGTACTGGATGAAAAAGACAAAATGCTGCAAGCAATGGCCAGTTGTCATTCAATTACTAGGATCCATGGTGATTTGGCCGGTGATCCTCTCGACTGTAAAATGTTTGAATTCACAAAATGGGATTTGAATGAACCAAATATGGAAGAAACTGAAAATTACGATTCTTTTGCACCGACAACAGTAAGGCCAAAATCAAAAAGATATGACACGGACGATCCTTATGAAATAGGCATTATCAAACAGTTTCCTTTCTCATCTTCTTTGCAACGCATGAGTGTTATAGTGAGAGTGTTGGGTAACAAAAATTTTGTGATGTTTAGCAAAGGTTCACCGGAAAAAATAGGTGAATTGTCCAAGCCTGAAAGTTTACCAAAAGATTTTCAAAAAATGCTCACTTACTTTACACATGAAGGATATCGAGTAATTGCAGTAGCATCTAAACAAATAGATTTAAGCTTTGTTAAAGTCCAAAGAATAGAAAGAGAGAAGTTGGAAAATGATCTTGAATTTTTGGGTCTAATAATTATGGAAAATAGATTGAAACCGGAAACATGTTCTGTTATAAACAAACTAAAAGCAGCCAATATAAGGACAATTATGTGTACGGGCGATAACATTCTAACGGCACTAAGTGTTGCTAGAGATTGTGACATGATCGATGAAGAGGACAGGGTTATAATTGTAGAGGCTAATCCTGGGGAAGATCCTAAATTTAGCTATGCTGAAATTGTGCGCCAAAAAGTTAAAGAAATCGAATTTGATCCAAAAGTAAGCTAGATTAATTTTAAATTAATTTTTATCAACTTTTAGTTTCAATTTTAAATTATAAAATTATCTAATTAGATAATTAGATAGAAATTAATCTCATAAATAATTAAAAATTGATATGACACGACAAGACGAGGGTGACAAGACCCTTTAAATACTAATTATTATTATTATTATAAGACATATTGTAATTTTTTTTGTTGTTAACTTTTTATCATTAGTTAAATTTTATGTTTTAAATTAGACATAGACAATAAAATCTAAAGAGATAAAATTTAGTAAAATATAATTATATAATTAAACTTTATTTAAAATATTTTGAAATTACGGAATCTAATTTTCCTAAATGTTATATATTTTTTAATTATATTTCTTAATATTTTTTAATAGGTTTTTGAACATATAATAAAATTATAAAAAATGTGATGCAGTAGAAAAATTTTCTTTTAAAAATTAAAAAAAAACTTTTGAAATAAATAATTTTTTTTTTAAATTAGCTCAAATAAAAAAATCGCGGTTTTTTATCGTCTTAAGAAATAAGAAATAAACTTCAAAAGTGCCAAGAGTTCATGTATTAGTTTATTTATTTTCTTTTAAGCCAAACAGGAAAGATTGTTAATAAAAAAAATGAAACCTAAATCGATTCTAGGATTTATATTTTATAATTTTTAAAAAACCGAAAATGCAAATAGAAATTGTCATTTAAATGTAAATTTTTTGTCTCAATCAGGACCTAAAGTAAACTTTAATTTTCATCTAAAGATAATTCACTTGTGTGATAAAATTTTGTTTTAAATTCAAATTTAATATTTTTAAATTTCTATAACCTTGTAAGACTAAATTCTATTCATATAAAAATTTAATTATATAAGAAGAAAAAATCTTTGGCACTTTCAATACTTGAAATTAAAAGCATTTACATTACTTTAACTTCTTTTAAATTTTTTATTTTAATTATGTAATAATCATCTTTAGGATTCATTAAACGATTAATTGTTTTTTATTTAAATTTTAGTCTAAGAAGTTGTTTGAAAAAGACAAAAGCTCCCATTTTCACTTTGCAGTTGGTGGAAAGTCTTTTGACGTGATTCGAAATGAACACAAAGAACTTTTTAAAAAAGTGATATATATTTTATTCATGAAAAAAAATCTTTAAATTTAAATAAAAAGCTGGCCGTGCGTGGAACTGTTTTTGGTAGAATGAGCCCGGAACAAAAACAACAATTAATAGAACTTTTACAGGACTTGGGGTAAGGTTTATGTTTAATTACACATTTACACTCAATTTTTTCGCATAAGAGTACTTTTTTGTTTTCTGATTGCTACTTTTATCTTCATCAGTGCAAAAATTTTTATGAACCATATTTTGATACTCTTTAATTTCTTGAATAGCGTCTCCAGGCTGTTTAAAATTCATCCGATGAGGCTGATCAATAGATATTTTCTTACACTTGAGAATATTAATAAACGCTGTTCGAAACGATTTATTAAACATTGTATACACAATTGGATTAGCCATACTAGACATGTATCCTAGCCAAAGTATGAATGTGTGCACTAATGGCTCGTATTCTGAAAAAAATTCTTGAACGCATTGTTCGCAAGCTCCACTTGTTATATTTAAAACAAAAAATGGACACCAAAGACTTACAAAAACAATGAATATAATGATTAAAACTTTAAGCGCTTTTTTTTCATTTTGAGCTATTTTCTTAATAGACTGATAGTTTACAAAAGAGTAGCGAGACTGTCTGCTCGAATTAGCCGCATTGGCTCCTGGATTTCCTCTTCTGATGAGAGCTTTTTCTGATATACTTTGAGGCCTGGTCAAAACACTATCATTTGAATCAATATCTAATTGCATTTTTGTTTGAATTAGTAAACCTTCTATTACACTTGAAAATGTTTTTTTTTGAAACAACCGAAAGCTCTCTTCCATTTTAAGCTTTTTATCAATTAACTTTCGGTCCAGAACTCGTTTGAGTATTCGTATAGTGGAAACATATGCAACCAGCATAACAAAGAATGGAACATAGAATGCGAAAACGCTTCCGTATATCCTGAACTTTTTGTTAAATAGCTGACATATTTTTTTGCTTGAGTCGAACACATTTTTTGAATCAATTAGACCCAAGAAAAAGATTGGTGAACAGATTAGAATCGAAATAAACCAGACAATTGTAATTTTTACCAATGTAATACGTTTTGATTTATTTCGACCATATTTAAGAGGAAATTTGATTGTAAGATATCTGTCTAAAGCCATGGTGCTCATGTGATAAATTGATGATGTACAGCATAAAACGTCAAGACTGACCCAGATAGAACATAATTTTTTATCAAATGGATAGTAGCCAAGTATTTCGGACAAAAGACTCGACGGCATCACAAACATTGCTACCATGAAGTCAGCCACAGCAAGTGATATTAAAAATAGATTTGTTCTTGTTTGTAATTTCCTTTCACGAAATACAGCCGCACAAACTAGGGAATTGCCGAATGCTGTGAAAACAATAACTTAAATAATTTTCAAATATTATTCACAATTTATTTGATAAAAAAAAACAAAAAATGTTTTAAATAGTTGATATTTTACCTGAAAATAAAAAAAGATAAATAAACCAATTAAATATTTTTAAGTAGCTAGATTCTTGAATCCATCTTGTACTATCGAGACTTGGATTGTTGATTTCAATTAGACAATCACATTCTTGACACAACAAAGTGCTTATATTTTGGTTTATTTTTGAAAGCTTTTTGGATGTCAAATTAAAACTCCAGCCTTGGCTGAAGTCTGGCTTAGATTTTGATAAATCTCTAATAATATCTGAAATTAATTGCATAACTAAATCTGATTATTATTACTGATTTAATTTAAAGAAAATTTGATTAATAAATATTAAAATTCAATACTTAAAGTAAAATATAAATTTAAATATAAATCATTATAAAAAAAAAGAAAATATATTTTGAAAAAAAGAAAATTTATTGAATTTATTTTGTTTAAGAAGAAACTTAAAATAAGGAAATAAATAATATAATTTTTCCTTTTTCTTTTTTTTTTTTTATTTTGTAATTCATTTATTATTTTTTGGAACAATTTATTTTTCAATTAATCGGCTGATAAAAATTAAGCTTTTGATTTTTATGATATATTACTCGCATCTTCTAAACATCTAATTAAACGTCAAATGAAATGCTTTGAAAAATTCCTTTGAGAGAAACCACCTATTTTTAATTATTATTTTTTTGCCATTCAAACATGACAAATTTGATTAAATTATTAATTTTAAAGATATTTCGTCGGTATGTGCGGTGACGGTGCAAATGACTGCGGAGCTGTAATTTTGAAAAAAATTAATTAGAGAATTTTTTAAACTAAAATTAAATTTTTATTAAGTTAAAAGCAGCTAATTCAGGTATATCCTTGTCGAACGCCGAGGCCTCAGTAGCCAGTCCATTTACCTCGAAAAATCCTAATATAGAATGTGTACCGACCACCATAAGAGAAGGCCGCGCTGCTTTGGTCACATCTTTCGGAGTAATTAAATTTATTTGCATGTATAGTTTGACGCAATTCGTATCAGTAATAATCTTGTACACAATCAATGCTGGAATAACTGATTTTGAGTTTTTATATATCGATTTATTTTTAGTTACAATTGTGGCTTTTTTCTGTAAGCTTTTATATAAAAATTATAAGACGACAAAAAAATTTATTTGACTTTTTTAGTTTCTCGGACAGAGGCTTTTCCAGAACTCTACAAAAAACCACCACCAAACAAACTGATTGCTTGGAGGCCAATTATGTCTCTATTTGGACACATGTTCTTGATATTAGGGGTTCAAGTGTTTGTTTTTTTCTATGTCAAATGGCAGCCATGGTTCGAAGCTTATGAAGACAGTGATAATAAGAGAGATAAAAATTTTGCATCTTATGAAAACACAGCAGTGTTCACGGTCTCTATGTTTCAGTATTTAGCTGAGGCGGTGATTTTTTCAAAAGGAGCACCATACAGACGGAGCATTTTCTCAAACTGTAAATAGTATAATTTGTCAAAAATAAATATCTTTACTTTTTTATCAAAATTAAGATCTGTTTATGGCAGTTTTAGTAATATTGCTGATATTTTCATTAATTTTAGCTTTAGCGTATATAAAACCCCTTTATGAATTTTTTACAGTAAGAACTGATTTTGTCATAATAAGAAAGAAAATTTAATTTTTATCCTAAAGCTGCTTGTAATACCAGATGTCAAATTTAGGTTCATTTTGGTTGGCATCGCCATTGCTCATTTCTTCATATCGTTTATATTTGAAGTAAAAAAAAATATTGATTTCATTGAATAATTTCTAATTATTTTATTTTAGAGTTATATAATAGATTCTGATTTTTTGATTGATTATGACACCAAAGATGATTCAAATAAACTTGAAGATGAATCCGAGTACAAGTGCTATCCAAAAAAAGGCTCAAATAAGACTCCTTACCAAAAAATTGAGATCGAAATTCGAAAGGAGGCGCCCCATTGGCCCCCAATAACAAAATCATCTGACCAAGATTCTAACCACATTCCGAATGGGAAAGCAAATCATATTGAAGTAAATGAAAAACCAACATTGATAAAAACGTATTCGGCAAAACAAAAAAACTCAAACGAAGAATTTGAAATGGTTACAGAGAAAGTGACAGTTTTACCATTTGATAACCAAACTGATAAAATTAACACTGAGCTAACTAAAATTTGAATAAAATAAATAAGGAAAATAATTTTTAAGCTATTGATGTTATCATAAAAAAACCTGTTTCAAAATTTTTGATCCAAATTAAGTGTTCTTTAAATTTAACAATTGAAATTTTAGTTTTTTGATTTTAAGTTTTTTTTTTTTTATTTCAGTTTTCATTTCACAAATTTAGGCGCTTAATAAATCAAAGAAACTAAAAAATATCATGTTTTTTTTTTCTTGTTTTAAAACTAAAGAATTAAAATAAATGATTATAAATTTTTTAATAAAATTTAAAATTTGTACTCAAATTTTCTTCAAATTATTAGTGAATTTTTACTGATCTAGTCAGAAACATAAAATATAATTCAATTTTGTATTATTAAATTAAAATATGCTGAGTTTCTAGATTGAGCCAATTTTACTTAAAATTATTTTTTATTCGATAATAAAATGATTGGTTACAAGAGAAATCATTTTGGAAAAATTTTCACAACTAATAGAATTAGAATTACGGATAAAAATAAAGTTGAGCTGAAAAATAAAAATTAATTTATTCCTTATAATTATTTCATTTTCAACATGAATAAAGGACAAAAATTTTGAAATAAAAATAAAAATATAAAGCAGAAATTTATTCTGTTAAAAACTGATAGATACTAAAAAATTAATAAAAAACATGATATCTAAATTGCATTAAATTAATAATTTTAAGTCAAATCAAATATATATACTTAATAGTAATAATTAAAACTAAAAATCCAAAAAAACTTCAGTATAGTGTTATATCAGTATAGTTTTATTAAATATTTATTATATACGTCTTAGATAAATAGTGCAGAAAAAGGCCGTTCTATATCGGCGATGGGAAAAGTCTTTTGACAACCAAAAATCTGGTTCACAACCGAAAAAAAATTCTAGATCAAAACTACTGAAATTTTTATAAAATCAATTTTATTTTAATATACATACAAAAAAAATGAATTAAGAGTTTATTGAATAAGTTGGTTCTTGAACTTAACTATCAACTGCACATAAGAGATCGTAAAAAGTTAAACTAGAAAAACGTTAGTCATAGTTCATTTTAATTTTTCTCGAATCTCTAGAAGGTGGTAATAATTAATCTTTAATGAGATATATCTATAAATTTTTAAATTAATAAAATTTATCTTTCCATTTTAAAATATAATCTGATAATCATTATCAATGAAATAAGATTTTTAAATTATCCTTCTTTTCAAGGTAAAATTTAATGCAAATTTATTCATTTTTATTATTGTCAAATTTACAGAAACCAGAATATTAATGATTTAAGAAACCTATGAATAATCTTTTATAAATAAAAATATAAAACATCAGATATTTTATTATTATTATTTGATTAAAAATATAGTTAGGGAAATACCCAGGCATGTTGGAATGGAACTTAGTTCTTTCTTTCAGCCTAAGGATCAAAATACGATAATATAAAATAAATATTGAAAGAAACAATATGAAGAAGAAAAAACAATTATGATATAATGTTTGACATGTTTATATTTTTAATTTTTTTGATAAATATATTAGTTAAAATTAGATTTTTGTTTAGAAATTAGAAAAGATTCAAATGGAGTTTAATATTTTTTGCCGGGATGGAATGGGTTGAAGTTGTTTAGTTCTTCATTTGTTGGTGGTTTGATCTATTAGCGACAAATTTATCGAATAGTTTTTCAAAGCGGCTTTTAAGCATTCAGATATTTTTAATCTTATCTAAAATATAAAATTAGAATTGGAATATCTCTCTAATTTTCAAAGAAAATCTAATTATAAATTAACTGTGATTAAAAAATAGCCAAATTAACCGGCTTTATTTTAATAAAAAAGGAAATTTTTATTTAAAATTATACTTTTAATCCCTTAGTCTATTATAAATTCAAATTAGATTTTTCTTCATTTATATATATTTTATCAATTGATTACAAAAAAATACGATTTTCTAGATCTTCTTGTTCATATAGTATGTGATAAATAGAAACTAATGATTGTTTAAAAAAAGATTAAAAGATAAAAAAGAATCTTTTATCTTGATCTTTTATAGAGTTTCCAATCTGTATTATTTTTTTGTTTCTACAGAAAATCTAGAGTTTTTGTCAAACGATTCCAAAATGAGAAATATCATCCAAAGTTTTGTGTCCCAAGAGTTCAGAAGGGCGGAGG